>PVKN010004578.1:0-33125 GCA_004027915.1 Capromys pilorides
GAGTTTTCCTTTAAACATGATCCGTTTCTTTTCTCTAGCAGCTTCTAGTTGCTGTGCTGAATTTCTGGGATCTTAATTAGTATATGTCTGGGCGTGTTTTTAATTGGGTTGATGTTATTTGGAGTTCTACATGTTTCAGTTATCTGAATGTTAAGTTGTTTCCCCATATTTGGTTAGTTTTCTGCTGTTACTTCTGTCCATATTCTTTCTATATCATTTATACAGACTCCTTCTTTCTCATTGATGCCTATTAGTCTTACATTGTTCATCTTTGCATCATCATGCAGATGTTGAATTAGTTTTTCCTGCATTCTAGTTGTATGAGATCTTTTCTTAAAGATTTGGCTCTTCTCTAGCTGCAATGGTGTCTTTAAGGTCTGAAAGTCTATTTTCACTTTCACTGAAATGGTTTTGCCATCTTGTGATTGAGGTTTTAAGTTTCTGTATAGTACTTTGAATCTGCTTCATACATTGTATCACTTTCCTTTACTGCTCATCCAAGGATTCCATCATTTTTCTATTCTCTATTTTTTTTTTATCAATATCTTCTTTAGAAGCACTTAGTATTTCTTTTATTATAGGTATTACTTCTTTTCTTCTGAAATTATTTCTGATTTGATTTCTTTACCTTTCTGTAGTTGTTTCCTTACTTTGGATGCTATTATTTTAGAGATTTCAGGTGTGTGATTTCCAATTTCTTCTATGCTATTGTCTCCTGTATTTATTCTTGGTGGAGGTGGGGCCTGAGAGCGCATTTTGCTCCTTCTCTTTATCATTTTGTATAACTATGCCTTCTGACATTTGGTGTAGAGCTTTGGAAGAGCTCTTACCTTAGCACCAGATCTTTATCTACCAAGTTCGAACTTATTCAGGTGGGTATGGCTTGGGTCTGGCTGCGGAGCTCCACTTCTTCCAAATGCAGCCCTTGGAAATGAACCTGCTGTGCCATTCTGACAAGGTGTTCTACTCCTAGATCAGCTGGGTGGGTCTTGCCTCTAGTCTTTCTGCAGGGAGTTCTGCTGCAGTTTTCCACACTGGGCCTGTCTGATGGATAAAGTTCCACTCATATGCCGGATTTTGTTGCTGGATAATGAGTTTCTGGCAGGCCCAGGGCAGTCTCATTCACATCCTGAACTGGTTGCTGGGTTGAATGAATTTCCAGCGGGCCCAGGGCAGCCTACCTCACATGCCAGGCCTGGTTGCTGGGTCGAGAATTCAGGTTTAACTGCATTGACATGATTACTCATTGACAAATAAGCAGACTTCCCTGTATAGTAGATATGTGATGAAAATTGGTTACTGTATTAAAAGCTTACTGGTGTACAGCTTAGGTGCTTCCATAGTGTGTTGATATTTGTTAATAGCTTTTCTTATTAGTCTGCACCCTTTCCCCTTCTCCATGATTTGGAATTCCTATCATCTTTACAGTCAAAACTCTTGAGAACTTTTATTTTTTATTTTCTTTTTAAATTTTTTTATTAATACAATATACATTGTTGTCTTCATAGTAGTTGTTCTGAGTACAAGATGCAGACATGATAACTTTTATGAACACTATTGGTACAAATATTTCTCACTGAACTGACAGAAAGTAGTTGTATACATTGTACAATACTCCATAATAGTAGTGGGTTAACTGCAGAACTGACAATGTCCGAAGCTTTTGACTTGAGTCTTTTACAGCTCAGCATACTAATCTGGCTTTACTTTTTATGCCTCATGGCTATACTTTTCTGCTGGATGGTTAAGGCCAAGTTAAAGCAAAACCTATATAACAAAACATGTAACTTTTTTATCTGACAAGGTCAGTCAAATCCCCTCAGGGTTAACCTTGAAACCATGTATAGTGTTTTATAGATCTTTCGTCAGTATCAGCTGTCTGGATGAGTCATGGTCATTGCTTGACCAGTTTGCTGTCTGTGAAAGCCTGAGATAATGTTTTCTCTCTAGGTGACTTTCCTTAGGCCCAATATACATTGTTGATCCCTTTCCTCTGTGGTCCCATAATCTCCTTGAACAGAAAATTTGGGACATTCCTGAGTTATAGGATGTTACAGTACAGGTTCCCTTTTGTCCAGAGTCCTCACTGACCTTGAAGGGCTTGGGCCAAAATATTGGCTGTCCTTGAAAGCTTTTAATCCTTTACTGCATCCTTCCACTTACTGTGGCTACAAATCCGGCTGGATATCCTTGGCAAAGACATTCTTCCAACTTTAGCATTTATAAACATAGGTTCTCCAAATTTTACTGATAATTTTTACACATCCCTCTGAGAGAGAAAATGCTAACACAGATATTAATGATTGTTTATGAGGCCTGATTTATGGCACATAAGATGGCTTCTTCAAAACTCAATTTGGGCATAAATGAGTTACTTTATATTCCATTTCCTAAAAAAAAGCAAACAACAACAAAAAAAGCAAGTCTGGTTTTGTTCAGACCCCTTATTACATTTAGCTTCTGTTCTCATAATCCATCAAAATTACCAGCTCAGAGATCAAAAAATAAAAATAAGCATTCCTGTTTGGAAGCATACTGTTCAAATAACTGCAGCACCCTTTCAACATGTGGCCCTATCCCCTGGGTGCTTCTAGGATTTCTTGCAAAACAGACTCAGTTGTCTTCTGGGTCAAATGAACCCTGAAGAATGGAGAATGACTACTTTATGTGGGTTGCAGCATTTCGTTACTGCATTTAATCTGAACTCACCGCCTTCATTTACTTTTAGCTTCTCTCTCTTTTTTTTAGTAAAATCCAATTTATGAACTTTACTTTCATTATGTATCATGCGTACAGTTGGCCACAAGAAAGGACTGAGAAGCTCAGAGCAACTGAGGTACTCCATAACATAAAAGGGATGTGATGGTGACTCAGCTGTCACTTTCAACAAGGGACAAGCTCACTTTCAAATAGTTTCAAATATCCTTGGCAAGAGAAGGACCTTCAGAACAAGGTGTGTGAATGAATGAATAAGGGCTGGGTATTGTTAAGATGGGGGCTCATATTGAAGTTTCCATCTAGCTTTTCTTCCTCTCCATTCTGATGTCTTAACTGTCAAAAGTCTCTTAAGTGCTCATTCTAAGTAAGAACAGCAGAAAACATAGTGATACGGAGCACTTCTTATCTTTACAGACTTCCCAAGTTTGGGTGGAGGACTTAAACATGTAGCCATACACCCAGTGGTGCTCTGCTTTGGGAAGCAATTCTCAAACATTACCAAAATTAGTCACTCTGAGCCATGGGTATGGTTCAGCTGCAGAACTTTCCCAGTATGTCCAAGGCCCTGGGCTCAATTCTCAGTACCAAAACAAAACAAGATTTATAAGGCTGGGCTCGGAAGGTAGTGCAGCAGTTGAGCACACACTTAGCAAGTGTGAAGGGTTGAGCTTGATCTCCTGTAGAGAAAAATAATTAGTCATCCTGGAGTTGCATTTAGAGTACAGATCATCACTAGAGACCAGGTCTCTATGTCTAGCAATGGGCTCAGAATTTTGGAATTTTCAGAATTTCCTGGTATGATTCAGCTACGATGAGCCATCCCTTGAAAAACACATAGAGCATCAAGGGAATGCTTGGCTATCGCCACGCACGTCTTCATGGTATAGACACTGTTCTGGGAAAGTTGTGTGCAAATACACTGAGGTAAAGCCAGTGGACCATTGCCTGTGACTTACCTTCTCCTTTCTGAGAAGCACGTCCTGTTTGTTCCTCTGCTGCAGCAAGTAGCCCAAGCTTTCCAAATAGCATCTGACCTGGGAAATCCTCCATGCAAAGAAGCGGCTTAGTGGTTCCAGCCACACTCTGAGAGATTAATATAGATTGATATAGATGGAAATCCCTCGCAGAGAGGGTACAAACACTGAATAATGAGAGCTGTGGTCTACTAGCGGGACTCACCGCTGTCCTCCTTTGCTGAATTACTTGCCCTTCTTCACTATGGATGTGGTTGTCATTGTGCCTCAGCCTGGGTAGGAGCTGTGCTTGTGATTGTATTTCCAGAGTTTGCACTGATGCTGGCCTTCCAGCCACAGGGGGGTGGGGGGTGGGATGACCCTGGTGAGAAAAGGCTTTGAATGGAGGCCGTGCTTCTTAGCCTGGCTCTGTGCCTGAGTGCTCCACTCAAAAAATAAACTCGGATTCAAATTTTAAACAGTCATGAAGATCAGAATGGAGGGGTACATTTGATCTGCTGCCAATCTGTGTAACACCTGCACCCCCACAACCAGAACTGATGGAACAAGCAGTCTGTGAGGTTTTGGAGACAGCCATCCTCTGACTCCAAACACTGGAAAAAAGATCCCTAGAGTTAGAAACTTCGCATCCGGTTTTATCCATCAAAGGGTGCCGCTCTTTCTCAATGATAAATTGCAATCCTCCTCATATAAGGTGACGTCTTATGCTCTTGGCACTTATGGTCTTAATAGGACAAAAAGGACCAAATTCTCCTGCTGTTAGTGTATGAGTAGGTCTCCCAACTTTGGCTGTGCCCTCCCTTGTGGCTCTGGTCAGAGGAACAAAATCAAACCAAATACATTCAATATGAGCAAATGCTTAAGTGCTTTTTAAATGAATGGTTTTGTGGAGCTGTTTTCTCTTAGAGACAAAATAATGTGAAACACCTTTCATACCAGTTTGTCCATGCTGGCAGCCGCTGAGCAACCAAGGGGCCTCCCCACGGTGTCTACAAGGCCAGGGCTATGGAAGGGTGAGCATAGCTCTAGCTGTCCTCTCTGGCCACAGGTTTCCCAACACATCTGCAAATCATTGTGAAAAATCGAGAAGTACAAATTCGCCACAGCCCAACTCTCAAGTTGAGTCTGATATTTCCTGTTTTGAAGGTTTCCTTGGTATCGCACGTTGGCTATGAAACACAGCTGCTCTAAGTGACTCAAATTTATAGACCCTTTAATCAATTATCTCATTATTTTACCCCATTTCTAGATAATTGAGAAGGGCATAAACAATCTCCTATGTAAACACAATGTTTAATTTTCTAAAAATCCAATGTTGAGCTGATGAGATAGCTCAGCAGACTAAGTGCCTGCTTAGGCAAGCTCAGGGACACGGGTTCAATCCCTGGTACCACGTGCTGCACTGGCCCTGGCCTCAGATAAGCTGAGCAGGTCACTGAGCATGCCTGAGTCCAGGCATGGTGGCACATGCCTGTAATCCCAGGGTTGGGGAGGCTGAAAACAGGAGAACCACTACAAGTCCAAGCTGCATAGTGAGGCCCTATACCAAATACATTAAAAAAGAAAAAAAAATCCAGTGTTTTAGCATGTGCTACAGAATGAGTGCATATTGAATCTCCTTTATCAGTGGGAGTCATTTCTCTCTCTAATGATATTAAATCCTATCATGCTTTGCAGCTAGACCAAACTGGAAATATTGTCAATGCAATGTTGACAGTTGGAAATACTATAAATGAAATATTAAAAGTAAAAGAATGACTTACGTAAGATTCACACTCATTGATAATTTACTTAATTTTCAGTTTGCTTAAACTAATCTTTGTGGAACAGAATAATGAAAGTAAAATAGCAGAAAAGAAACCACTGTAGATTATGACACACATCTCCTAACTGGAAAGCAGGTTGAAAGCCACAGTGTCAAATTTGCATTAGGTAGCTATTTTTTAATACTTAGTAGAAATTCTAAAGTGATGGCTAAGGTTTCTGAATAACCAGAGAAATACTTAGACTTGGAAATAATTGGTCTTGGTTTGTCTAAAAGCAAAAACAGCTGAGCAAATAGCTAAGGCTGTTCCTGATATTGTGACATTTATGTGTCACATCCTGAGGATGTGCATCAGATACTTCTGACTTAGTCCTGACAGATTTCTTGTGAAAATTCTCATTTGGGCTCCACTGGAAGACTTCTGAAGAAAGAGTGTGTACCATCCCATGCAGAGGTTCATGCTCAGACGTGGCCACCTGCTAGAACGCTGCTCTTCAGCAGGGAGGCCCACTCTGTCTCCCTGAAGTTTCATCCATTATTCAATTAGTGTGTAAACAGGAAGCAAGTATGCTTCCTGTCTCTGAGGACAGTGACTTCTTCCTTCGTTCTGTGGGAGTTTGGCCTAGTTCTGTGCTCCCCAAACACTTTTATTCTTGCTCCCTGAAGGAGGTTTTCTTTTTTTTTTTTTCTATCTTCCCCAAGTCACTCTTCCATCCCACGAAAATCTTAACTCTGTAGACACACTGTATATCTATTTGAGGCCTGTATGCATATCTGTTCTTTTGACATAAAAGGGATTTGTTCTGCCTTTTATGAAGGATTTTCTGATTCTTCTTCTTGGGGGGGGGGCTGGTGATAGCTCCCCCACTATGCAAGCATGGTCTAGTGGGATCTAGAAATGAGCAAGCAGGTAAATCCTGCCACAGGTGCACTAGAATGTTCTCTCCTTTACTCAGATTTCTTTACTCCCACACATTGCTCATACTTCTAGAATTATGCTACCATACCTCATTTATTATTTGTTTAGCCATTTGTAGTAGCTATAACAATGTGCTTTTAAAAGATATGTTTATTCAGAACCAAGGTAGGTAACTGTATTTGGAAAAATAGTTGCTGCAGATGTGATTAAGGATTTTGAATGACATCATCCTAGACTATCTGAGTAGGTCCTAAATCTATTGAACAACTGTCCTCATGAAAGAAAGGCAATGGGATGTTTGGTACAGACAGAGAAGGCCATGTAAAGATGAGGTAGAGATTGGGATGATGGCTGCAAGCCAGTGAATGCCAAGCAGTGCCAACAGCCATGAGATATTAAACAGATTTTCCCCCAGGGCCTCTGGAAGGATCATGTCCTGATCCTAACATTGATTGTGGAATTCTGGCCTCCAGACCAATGACAGAAAGTTTGTTTTTTAAACTACTAAGTGGTAATTTATTGCGGCAGTCTTAGAAAAATATCGCCTTTCTCCTTTGCTGTACCCTGGGCCTCTAAAGGCACAGGATTTTATTTATGCATTCATTCTCAGCACATAGGCTGAGGGCCGCTATACAGTAGAAGTCAGTGTGGGTTTGCATGGTAGCTGCAATGAGTAGGAGATGTGGGAAATAACTATAGGTTTGCTGCTTCCTTTGTTTGATGGAGCCAAGTTTGGAAGTATTTGAGGACCCAAGCCATGGTACCTCCCTTCTCCCCACACTTCCCAATCGCCTTCTCTTGGACCAAGTAAGCTGTCAGGTATATATGGATAAATAAGCATTATAAAATGCTCAACTGCACAGACTGTATATCTACAAAGTAGATAGCATTTTATAGACTCCTCTTAGCTTGCTTTTCCTCCTCACTAAATAACTTGTCATAGGCATCTCTCCATGTCAATAAATGTAACTACACATCATCACTTTAATAGCTACCTGGTTTCCATTGTGCGGATTAATATAATTTATTTAACCAATCTCCTATTGATGGATGCTAATGTTCCTCTTAAAGTGAAATAGCCATTTTGACATACGATACTATAAATCTGGCTTCACCAATACAGTAAGACTATTATTGCTTTTGACTTGAACAATACCCTTATTTTAATCTGGCTGATGATTCTGTTAGCTTTATGAGGTAGTTGCTACTTTCTGGTTGCAAATTACTGTTTTATTTTGACCCTGCCATTAACTAAAACTCCTATGTCTTTTCACTGAACATCTATAAAGTGGGAGTGCTTTTTATTTATATTTGAATAGTATAACACATAAGTTCTTTACACAATTCATGTGGGTTTTTGTCTAACTGTCATCAGAACTCAAAGGTTTTGTTTTTCTTTTTAAATCTGACAATATATCATAGGAAGTTTTTCTTATGTTTGTATTTTTCTTTTCTTTAAACCTTTAACATTTTCTAGTTGTCCCTGTTAGTTACTGGGAGAATTCTTTTTTTCCTGTGATTTCAACTATGCAAAATAATTCTGTATCTAAACTTTACACTTCATCATTTCGGCCACTCACACTCAATGAGGAGGTATTCTATGGCTCCTTCCATGTTAGGAATTGTAATGTTGAGTAGAGAAGGCAAGAGATACACTTTAGTTCTTACCCAAGATGTCACCTCCTGGGGGATCCTAAGCTCCTCCTCAATATCTTCTCATCATCTCTTACATAACTTCTATCTCATAAGGTTGGCTTTCATTTTGACTGTTCAGGGAAGGACTTACGGTCTACTGACCTCTCCCCGTCATACTTAGCACAGTGCTCAATGTGCAAATAAAAGATACCCACTAGCTATTTTCTGCTTTACACTGAATTCTCCCCAGCAATACGATGTGTATATGGTAGACAACATAGCCCCTTGGTAATCAGCACTTTCTCTTTCCTGCATTCATTGATAACCTGGTTAGTGATTTACTCTGGAAGACACAGGGATAGATCTCTGGCTCACTAGATTTTGTTTACTTTTCCTGGAAGTCAGAAGTGAGCCTGGAAGTCTTGCACAGGAAGCGGGACTGAGGGCAGGCACTGATGGCGAGGTATGACGTGGAGGGGGAAGTGGAGGCCATTTGGGAGACAAAGTCTTTTCTTAGAAAGTGTGGCTGGGTGACAGAATTATTCATAGACAAAGAGTATAGTTTTATATTGGTGAAATGTCATCTAAGAGAGCATAGGACAACCAGGAGAAAGGAAAGTAGCAACACACGCAGAGCGTGTCCTGCTTTTCACTGCCCTCCTCTATTAATGACAGCACAATCTGTAAATGTAAAACTTCAAGTATACGAACATATATTCATCACCACCATTCCTGTGTTTCATTCTCTGCCTTGATGTGGCAGGGCACTCCAGCACAGTATTGTGGATAGGCAGGGCTAGGAGGAAGAACCCAGGCACAGGAGCCCCTGTTTATCATGAGCTGGGAGTGGCTAAGAAAGTAACTGTAACTCATCTGTTCAGATTACTCTCTACATAAGAAGAAGAAGGAAGTCAGAACTTCTCAGAAGAAAACAAAAGGGATTTATAGGTTGTGATAGTTAACTGTTTGTGCCAAATGCCCAACTAAATTGGCTCAGCATAGTTCTGGGTATGGAAGACTCACTCCAGCAAGGCCTGTCATCAGAATGGTATAAAAAGGAAACAAAGAAGGAAGGCTTGCTTCTGTTCCTGTGGAGGAGCTCCAGTCTTGGCCTTCACTTTGGACAACATCTCCATGCTTTTAGCATGCTCTTCAGCCTCCAGCACAGAGCCTTCAGGCATCATTGTAGACCCTTTGGTCTCTTGATACAGCCTCACTTGGGGCATCACAGTGAGGTCCAGGCTTTCTACTGGATCCCTCAGATGTCTAACACAGAGAGCCCTTTTGCCCTCCTCCACACCTGACTCTGTTACTGACCATTGTAAGTCAACCTTGTAAATCCTTATAGACCATATCTGTATATTGTGCATTAAATCGGCTTATCTAACAAACACTGATACATAGGCATTGAATAAATAAAACTAAATTAACAAATGCTTGCATCTGCCATGTTCATTATAAGGGCAACACTGTGATTGCAGAGTTGAAATACAAGATCAGAAGATATCTTGAGGGCTGGCAGGATAGCTTAGCAGTATAAAGTGCCTTCTTTGGCGAGCTTTGGCAAGCACAAGGACCATGGTTCAATCCCAGGCACCACATGCTAAGCTAGGCCCAGCCCTAGGGTGGGCTGAGCTGGCCACAAAAAAAAAAAAAAAAAAAAAAAAGATATCTTGAATTTTAAACTTAGACATCTGTAAAGTCTGGAAAGGAGCTTTTAACTTCTGTGAATACCAATCTACCTGTACATATGACCACTCCTTTTGTCCCATCTCCTGCTGGGCCCATGAGGCCTTGGCAGTCCCAGGTTTAAGAGAAATAAAACCACATCTGAGTTTCAGTGATTACGTTTGAGATTCCATTGAGCTGCTGACGTCACTTTAAGCATCACAAATAAATTATGTGTAGAAGCCACATAATCTGAGAAGCGACAACTTGATCTCAATTCATCCTTCAGGTGAGGAGCTGGGAGAAGGATGGTGCTGCTCACTGCAGTGGTTCAGCCTAGGAGAGCCAGGTATAGCGTTCCTTTGGACAACATCTCCATGCTTTTAGCATGCTCTTCAGCCTCACTTTGAAGCAGGAGTCGACAACAGGCTGCCCTGGTTATGGCGGATAGTACCACAGTACTAGTAGGAGAGTGTTGCCTGGTAGAGCTGATATGAGCCAAACATCATGATGGAGCTCATGGAGTGCCTGGTGAAACGGGTAGGCAGAATGATAGGGGCTAGTCTTTGCAGACCACAGACTGGACTAGCATAATGGCCCAAGCAGAAGCCAGCCCTACAATCTGCACAACCTTTGTTCTAACTCGGGTTAGATCCAGACCCCAGGGCACCATAAGGGGGCAGTGGAGGGCTGGGTGAATGGCACTGCTTGAGGTCCAAGAGGCAGATTGTTAGTTATAAATCAGCATCTGGGATTGCTCTTGGGATCAGTGCTTGTGGAAAGGAGTAGTGGAAAGCCTGGCTGAGCAGGAGGAGATGGTTGCTAAGGTGCTGTTTTTGGGGTTTGCTATAACAAATGGGTGGCTTGCAGAAAATAGACTTCTATTTCTCATAGTTCAGCGTCTGGGAAGTCCATGATCACAGTGCCAGCAGATTAGGTGTCTGATAAGGTCCTGACTACTGGCTCATAAATATTCCCTCATCTATTGCTGTGTCCTCCTGGCGGGAAAAGATCAGCCAGGTTTTTGGGGCTTCTTTGAGAAAGTCACTAACTCCAATTATGAAGGCTCCATCCTCTCATGGCCTCATCTCCTCCCAAAGGCTATGTCTAGAGCTATTATATTAAGGATTAGGGTTTTAACATTTGAGTTTGGGGTGAGGTAAACATTTAGGCCATTGTTGGGAGCCGCTAAAGCTGGAAATTGATGCTACATGGGAGGGCAGAATGAGGCCTCCTTGCCTAAAGCAGTCAAGCTACTTCAGTCTTCAGAAAAACACCCTGCTTGAGCATTGTGGGCTATTAGTCACCAGGCAACCTGTGTCTTAAAACTTTGCAAAGGTATAAATAAATGACCTTACTGGTGTTCTGGGGTCCTTTGCCTGTCAGGGATGATCCACCCCCTGACCTCAGCTATCATCTCTTGTCTTCATTTTCTGAATTCTCTCACTGTTTTCTCTCAGAGACTACCAAGAGATCAACAGATCCCTACAGGCCATGGCTCTTAGACCCACATCAAAGCCTTAGCTGGCCTTGTGAGGAATCAGCAAAACAAAACCAAAACCAAAAACCAAAAACAAACAAAAACTAAGCTTCTCTGAGTTGTTCTTAGTTCGGGGAATGAAACATGCATGCTTTTACTCCCTTGCATTGATCAGTCTTTGGACTTGGGCTACTGCAGGAAGGCAACATGTTTTAGGCCAGCCTCCCACCCCTTTTCCCAAAGGAAACCATTCTCAAAGATGGCCAACAGTGGGGGCCATCTTCTGGTCGTGCACCCAGAAGGACTGAGTTATTCCATCCTGAAGTGGTATCTGGATAAGTCCATGCCAATGTCCACCATAAGCTACTACCTGGGGGATGTGAGGGCTTAGCAGCCGTGAATGACAGGGCAGGGACACTAGAAGTTAAATCAATATAAGAGGGAAGGAATAATATATTAAGTTCCAAAGTTCCATGATACTGGCTTTGACAGGAGGAGAAGAATGAAAAGAACTCTTTCCCTCTTATAAACCAGTCACTCTGAACCATGGGGTGGGGTGGGGCAAGTGAAAGGCAAAGTGGCTGAGTCCATCCAGTTTAGGAGGATCAGTGAATTCAGCTGTGCAAAGCTGCAAAAGATGGCCATGGGGCAATAAAGAATCTTGTGGGCGTCTGGAATATCTCCTTGTTCATGGCAGTGCATTTTGTACATCATGCTCTTGGGGCTTATAACACCATAAAAATGTTCAAATATCCAAATCTATTCTTATAGGCACACATGCAGTTTTAATTTTAAGAAATATTTCTGAAGGCACTGATACAATTTCATCCCTTAGCTTTAAATTGTGTGTGTGTGTGTGTGTGTGAGAGAGAGAGAGAGAGAGAGAGAGAGAGAGAGAGAGAGAGAGAGAAGAGGTGTTTTGTATGTTGCTCCAGTCATTTTGTGTTGCATGACTAGAACAGGAAATTTCATTATTTTTAGAGACCCTGTACCCTGCCCCTGTACAGCTCAAAATGATCTTTGATTTAATACCACTTAGAAGGCAGGAAAGAGGAAAATGTTTAGATTGAGGCCAAGAATAGAAATTCTTATACCAAAAAACCCCTTCCCCTTAAAAAATGAAGTGAGTAAGCACTAGGGAACTCACATTAGAGCATGTTTCGATGTCAGCATTTAATATGTCACAACATTTGTGTCATCTTGGCAAATTATGAGATTTTTCTAATTCCTAGAGTATCATTAAACAGCTGTTGTTTCTTTTCTAAATAATACTAACTCTGCCCTTCTCCCCATCCAGGGTTGCCTAGATTTCAATAGCTGGAAATTTCAATGCAATAGCCTCATTTCACTTTGGAATCCTCTCCCAGATTATGTATGTCCACTTTGCATGTGGGGTGTGACTCCGCATGAAATGGCCAGGCGTCTGTTGTTTGTGAAAAGACTCAGCTGTAGTGGCATATGGACAACACACTTTTTAAATGGGGTTATTTCATAATTGCATCAACTCTGTCCAAGAAAAGGGAACACATTCAAATTCCCTATAATTCAAACCATTTGTGAGCAGATCCCTCCATCCTGAGTTGGAGAGGACTGGGATCCATGACAGACCGTTGTGTTCCAAGCCATCCACCTGGTTTGCAAGTGCACCGTGGACCCAGTGATCTGGCCAGGGGAGCTGTGGAAAGAGGGGGCTTCCATGTGGGATGAGGAAATGCTGCCCCAGGCTGGGGCTGGGCTGTCTGCTGTGCTGAGATTCTGTGTATTATGCACTCCAGCCCTCTCACTGATCAGTCCAAAACATCACCAGTTATCTATGCAGCTTCTTATTCCATGGGGGTGGAGTAGGGCACAGCTGTAGACAGTGTGACTCAGACAGAAAAACTTAGGCTCGGGAACTGAAGAACACTGAGTCTGCAACTCCTCACTGCACATTGCTAGCTCCATATGAGCTGCATCACTTTGATGGCCATTGGCTTCCCTGTTTATGACGATAAGCACTTTGACCTTCCTTGAAGGGTGCTGGTGAATATTAGAGGCAATAAAGTTGGCCCTCCATCTTCACAGGTTCTCAATCTCCAGATTAAAAATATCTTGGAAAAAATTGCCTCTATCCTGAACATGTACAGATTTCTTATTGTCTGTATTCTCTAAAACAACTTGGTATTAACATGTGTTTTTGTAGCATTTGCATTGCATTGGGTAGAATAAGTAATCTAAGAATAAGTTAAAGTATAGAAGAGAATGTTATAGGTTTCATGCAAATACCACATCACTTTATTTCAGAGACTTGAACATACTTACTAGGATTTTGCTATCCCAGGGCCTCCTGGAACCAATCTCCCTTGGCTATCAAGGAATGATTGTATATCTAAAATGCCAGCATTTTACTTGGTCCATAATGAGCACTCAGTAGTGAGGGCTACCATTGTTGCTAGCTATTGCTAAATAAAGTCTATGAAAAAGGTCTTTCTGTATAATCTAAATTCCCATTATGGTCTCTTTGGCCTGATCTGGCAGCAGAATGGCCTGCTGACAGCATCCATCTCTCTATTCACTAGTCACATGAAATATATGGCTTTTTTCTTAAGGGTTCCCAAAGGTCTACTGCATTTCCTGGCAATGAGACCATGATTCAAGCCGGTCCAGGTAGAGAACAAGGCTGTGCCAATAGCCACATTCCTTGCATCAAACTCTCCCCACTGGACCATGTGCTCAGTGGCCTTGTGTGCCAACCTCTTGGGCCTAGCTCAATAGGCAGCCGCATAAATTGCCTCAAGCATGAGCTTATTTATGGCATAGCCAACCTGACTTTGGCTGAGCTCTTGTTCTCATTTCTTAAGTGATAGTATTAGGGCTGGCAAGAGGCATTCTGTGGAGAAGAAGGAGGTCCCCTGACAAAGGCTGCCAGGTGCTGATGGAACCTTGTCAGTCAATTGTCGACCCCACAGGCTCAGGCTCCAGGGTGGCAGTGGCCACCTTAAGGAAAGACTGTCCAACAACATCAGCTGGGCAGAGATGAATGTTTTTTCTGTCATTTTGATGTTTTGAGAGTTCTCAGGCAGCTCCCTGGCAATTCATGCAGCTCTTTGTTTATTTTTTCCTTTGGAGAATCTTAGAGATAAAACCCACTTTCATTCTCAGCTTTTCCTAATTTGCAAGTCTCATTAGCAATTTATTGTTGCGTACAGTTAAAATGTTATGGGTTCTCCCAATTTTCTAACCCAAATTCTTCCCATTTTCATCCAGTCCAATCTCTTAGTAGTCAGAAAAGGCAAAGAAGGGATGTGAGCTCTGATACCGATTTGAGAGAAATGGTCAACAGGAGAGGTAGGAACTCTTACAACTTAAATTTTTGCATTTTCTCAGAGTCCATATACCTATAAACCAACCTAGAAAGTAGATCTACATTCATCTCAGTGGGATTTATTTACTCTTTAAAGCTGAGTTAGTGTGAATGGTCATCAGTGGAATCAGGAATCTCAGCTCCTGATAGAAGGACGCCAGGAGATTCTATACAATAGGGCATGTAACTACAGTGGCTGCTCCTTTTTTACTTCGATTCTAGGGTTTCTATCCTCTTCGTTCAGTCAGTTTTGTACTTACTCACTTATCTACTCTAATGAACCCTGTGTAGACCCTGGAGAGTTTGCTGTCGACTTTGCTTCCAGTGCAGTAGTTCTGGGGAAAAGGTGGAAAGTACCAATCAGGAAACATCAGATGTCATTTTAATCAAATGATTGCTTTTGATACTAATCAAAGCCTTTCAGGTCATAGGGTGGGTGCAAAACTGAGGCAATTAGAGGGGAACATTAGCACCTTGAAACTCCCCATGGATACCCACACTTAACCAGAACCTCCAAGATACAATATAAAAAGTCAAAATGGAAATGGTTATCCGAGGGATCCCATGAGGCTATGCGCATGTTCATGTCCATATGTATAGCTATAGTTTGGAGTTGGTTCATGTCCATTCATCTGACAACTTCCTCAGTGGCCTATTGCATAGCCCGTCTGAGAGGAAAGGCCTCCTATTGAAGGTAAGCTGCCTGAGCAGGTGCTGCTTCCAGTGAGCAGCATGCAGTTCTTCTTTGCCTGACTTACAGTCCTTCAGGTTTCTTTTGGGAAAGCTGTCCTCTGCCATTTTTATCATGGTGTCACTGGCATTAGTTTTGCCCTCCTTAACACTTCACGCAAGAGTCCTATTTGGCTTAGCCAATTGCTGCAGTATCCATTGCCTGTGCTCCACTCAGGGACAGGGCCTTTGCCCAGGAACAGCCATTGAGATGAGAAGAAAATTGCTGGAATTTCTACAGAAGAGAAATTACTCCTTTCTTTCCAAAAAATTTATAAGATTGCACAGAGTGGGGATGCAAGGATGGATGGCAGACATTTATGATTCCAGCCAGAGCCTAAGCTCTTGGGTGAGGCCCTGGGGAAGAGCTTGAGGATAAAGGCAAACTACAGAAGGAAGAGCAGAGAAGCAGAGGAAAGCCATGGGTGCCCCTGTCTGTGCTGCTCAGTCAAGCCTTACCCAAAGTGAGTATTATCCATGGGCTTTCCAATCACACGAGCCAATTCATTCCCTTTTTATTACTTTTTTTTTAAACCTTTATTTATTTACTTATGTTATGGCTGGCTCAGCCTGCCTTGAGGGTGGGGCTGGCACAGCAAGTGGCAATGGGGATTGAACCGCAGTCCCTGAAGTTGCCTAAGCAGATGCTTTAGACTGCTGAGCTATCTTGCTGGCTCCCCTTTCTTATTACTTAAGCCCATTTGACTTGAGCTTTTTAATCACTATTCATACAATGCAATCATGAATCTTATAACTTTCCCTCATACAAATTTACTTGGTGTGTGTACTGGTGGGAGTTGAACCCTCAGTATCTGCCTTGCATGTGCCAGGCAGGCCCTTCTACCACTGAGGCATACCCCAATCCTCAACACACACATTTCTGTAATATTCAAAGTAAAATACTCAAGGCAGACAAGATTTCTGCACAGATAAAATAAGACTGTTACCATTGTTATCAGTGGCTGGAATGGCGAGGAGAACCAAGACTTCCCCGTGTATAAATTAAAAGGCCATTTTTAAATTTTAAAACATATATGATTTTTGGACATAGCCTCCACTTTCCCCAGGAACTTCACACAACAATTCTCTTGTGAAAATCCTACAGTTCCTCACATCAGGCTTTCCAAGGGCTCTGCGCTCTTACTCTCCCACAGGCGGTAGCTCCTATGCAGCGCACACCTCCAGGGGTTGCCCAGCACGCTCCAGGGCTGCACAAAGGAGGAAGCAAGACGTTTGCAAAGGATCGAGGAGAAAGCAGGCTGCCCATGCCAAGAGCAGGCTGTCTTTTATGTTCTTTGATAACTTCGAGATTTCCCTTTCCTAGGCCTTTCTTCCCATCTATTAATGAGCATGAACTACATCCTGGCCTTTAATCATTGATATCATTCCGTATATACTTTTTCATTATCCTCAGCTCTCCTTTGCTCCTCCAAACATCTGTTTCCCAGACCTGCTCTGGAGAACGCAGTGTATACATGGCAGCTTTCCCCATCTCTCAGCCACGAAGCTAAATTTCCTATGCACTTTCAAGCATTAAATTGAAAATTAAGCTAAATGTACCATATTTTGTTATAATTAGTTTAGAAAAAAAAAACCTTGTTAATTAGGTATCCAAGAAAGTTATGTGGTCCATATGTTCTGGAGAAATTTATAGTCTGCAGTAATAAAGTTTGGTAATAAAGGGATAGTGATGAGTGAACAGGACAAATGTAAATTAACATCCCCCAAATAAATCAAGCCTATTTAGAAAATTAGGCCATTCATGGCAACCACATGCAACCAGTTATAATTGCCAGTTTTTAAGTGTTTGATTTTTGTTTCTTAAAAATAATAAGTAGACATGATTTGAGGGGTAATATTTTGGTACCACTTGACAAGTATAAAGTTGCTGTTATCCTAAAAACTTATTCTGATTATTCTTCTCAGCATCTTTGGCTTTGCTGGATACTGATGAAAATGAAGGTATTTTATTTACACAAAGTCTTGTCCTTGAAGGATAACCTCCGTAGCTTTTTGCACTTGTCTGAGTGATGTAGAGCCATCTTTGTCGCTGCCCTGGAAGAGTCACCTGGCTGGTGATGGCACTATGAGTCTTGGCTTCTCTGGGGCTCAGTCCTGCACTGAGCATCTCCATGCCTAATTCTTTTCATTCTCAGAGTCCTCACTGAGAGTGCATTACCTAGGATTCTTGCAAGTCTATGGCTCACAAATTCTACCTAGACATGACCTAAGTGATAGAGAAATGCATTATCTCTTACAAGAAAAGGACTAGAGGTTGAGAAGCAGTAGGGTTGGCATATTTATCATTTGACATTGCTTAAGATCTGTAGTCTCATTCATTCTGTATCTGTATCTGTGTCTGTCTCTCTCTATCTCTCTCTGTCACTGTCTCTCTCTCTCTTCCTCCATGATGAGCTGTTTTGTGAGTTATTCTAAACTTGGGTTTGCACCTTTTAAAGTTAAAGTTGCAAGACAACTGCCACAACCTTAGGGTCACATCTTCATATAAATGTCTAGAGAAAAAGAGGGGACCTATTTCTCTAAGCATCTCACTTTCTTTACAGCAGAAGACCTTCACAGAAACACTCACTGTGAGTGGGGATAGATGTTGAATGCACAGCCAACTGCAGGTAGGATAGATAGATGCTCCCATTATTCATATTTTACGGATAAAGAAACTGATACTTAGAAAGGTTGGGTAACTGAGAGAGTCTCTCAGCTAATCAGAGTGAAGCTGGGGATTGAACCAAGGTTGTCTGACCTTATGTTACATGACCTTATCTGTTGTGTTAAACTTCCAGGCTGTGCCTGATATCTATCCTTCCACAGATGAACAGGGCCCCAGAGTGAGATCAAATGAAAGAGATACTCATAAAGCTTGTCTTTGATTTTTCTCATCTTTGTTCTTTTTCATAGCATTGCCTGATTTTCTTCCCCAAATCCTGTCTTGGGCTTCATATTCAGAAAAGCAGGTACAGGTTTCTACAAAGGCCTAGAGTAGGGACAATGACCCCAGCTTTAAGGTGGGAGTGGCTTCCCAGAGAAAACCAGTTCATTACCTCCAGTGAGAGCTACAGAAACAAGAATTTGAGCTTGGTGGAGAAGTGCGTGCATGTGCGGAGGGAGGACTGCATGCAAAGGGAACAGCAGACAGAAATGAGAGAATTAGGTGCACTGGGAAAACTAAAGGACGTTCAGAAGAACCAGAGTGTCATGCCCAGGGGGGTAGAATTGAGAGGAAGCTGTTGAGGTAGTAAGAAGAGAACCCTTACAGATATCATTAAGCACACTAAGAAGTTTGCATGACGTCCTGAGATCAGGGGGGAGCCATCAACAGTTTTGACTGGACAAAGGATTTGATCAGGACATAATGTAGCAAGATCTCTCTGACCTCAGGGTTGAGACTGGACTGCTGCACCATTAAGGCTAGGCTTCCACGTCCAAATTGAGTGGAGGATGAAGGCCACTATCTGGTTAATTCTGGCTTGCCTATCTTTGCATCTTGCCGGGCTGCCCTGTGTCACTTTTTTTGGTTGGCTCACTGGATTTTCCCAATTCCTTTCTCCTTTGCTCTTGTGCCACTTTAGAGACAGAAATTCTGGATGCTTGCTTTCGCAGCTGTTTTGCTAGGGGATGGCTGCGTGATGCAGTCTGCCTGTGGGCTTCGGGGAAACAGTTTAACTTGTGGATAACAAGAGAGATACACTGGGAGGCCATAGCAGATGCTGATGCCTGGAGTACCTTTGGACCCTGAAGGGACATGTAGAAGAATGTTTGCTTACACAGGGAAGGATGGAAGGAATCTGGGTCTGTGATGATGTCATGAATTTTCCAGACCAAAGAAGCCTTGACACATTCCCAGTGTCTCGTTACGCAAGTGACAAAGGTACTGGTGGGTTGAGCCACTGCTGGCGATGCTCTCTGTTGCAGCAGGAGGTGGCAGGCATTAATCTAAACAGTTTCCCATTCTCCATTGCGTTCTTTCTAAGTATATATTGCTGGCTTTTTCTAGCATGAGAAGGAGGTGTTTTTAGTCCACTTGTTACATTGATGGTGGGAACAACGCTCAAGACTTCAGGTCCTTTTGGAGCAACAGTGTTTCTGAGAAACACCTGCTCTGGATAGCACAAAGAAAATCTAATGAATTCTTTCAACCTTTGCTACTGACCCTGAGTGGGCATGGGATCAAGTACATTTGATCTCTGACTGCTTCTGAGGTACCCAAAATAATGGAAAAGATGAAGACAATTGTTTTTAAAAGCACCTTGAAGATTTCATAAAGCTTTACATTTAGAGAAAAGTACTATCTACCACGCTTTTCCTTCAAGTAATTTATGTTAATAGGAAAGTGTCTTAGAGGAAAATTAAACAGCAACGGAGCATGTTATATTTTTCTCAATAGACACTTTCCTCTTATTGGAATTCTAGTGAAATACGTAGCCATAAAAATGCTCACCCATCCCTTTGCCCTGCCACTTAAACACACTCAGTGGCATTCACATGCATAGAATACCCAAGTGACTGATTAATGTGTCGTCTGAGGTCTGCCATCACCTGACAGGATAAAGCTAATCTGAATCGACTACCTGCCACGTTTTTATGACATGGAGCTATTGAAAAGTAAAGGCGTAATTAACTGGAAATGTAATAGAGGAGGCTCTCTCTGAGCTTGGGGCTGTCACACAGTGTAACACCTGATATGGCTTCCTCTTGAGCCAGGTCCACTGCAATAACACTTTGTACACTACTTTCTAAAGGAATGGGTGACTGAAGTCGTCTATCACTGCAATTCATTCTGAAGAGAGCATGACAGCTGTGGCAGGTATGAAACAGAGGTGCCTTGTTCCGCTGAGTGACACTAATTATGGGGAAGGGCTTTGTAAACACACCTCTGTGCTCGGGGGAAGTGAACAACACATAGTAAAGTACTGGTGTAACCAAAATGACATTTATAAATAAATAGAAAATAATGGCACTTTTCTAATTGAATGCAGATAGGTAAATAAATCAGGGGGCACTTAAGCCCACAGTAAAGACAATGAGTTATTTTCTACTCCTTGACAAAATGAAAAGGTAATTGGGCTCTCAAAATTCCCCAGATGTGGCATGCTGGGAAGAAGGCTTTCCATCTATCCAGTTGCCATCTCAATAAAAAATGGGGATATATTATGGCACCCGTGTATGTGTGAAGCCCCTCTCAACTTAGAAAATAGGTTTCATTAAGCCAAATCACAACAAATAGTATAAAGAATCAACAAATAGGATCTCATCTTATTAAAGAGTTTTTGAATAGCAAAAGAAGCCAACAGAGTAAAGAGATGACCTACAGAGTGGGAAAATTCTTTTGCAAGCCGTCCTCAAAGAGATAACATCTAGAATATATAAAAAATCAGACTCCCCAAAAAACACTAAAAAAATCAGACCCCACCCAAATTTTAAAGACTCAATAAAAAAATAGACATTTGACTGTAACATCCTATAACTCAGTGGTCTTCCAAATTTTCTATTTGAGGAGATTATGGGACAACAGAGGAAAGGGATTGACGATGTATAGTGGGTCTAAGGAGAGTCACCTAGAGAGAAAACATTCTTTCGGGCTTTCACAGAGAGCAAACTGGTTAAGCAATGGCTATGACTCATCCAGATGGGGACACTGACAAAAGTTGTACAAAACACTGTACATGGTTTCAAGGTAAATCCTGAGGGGGTTTGACTGACACTGGGAGATACAAAAGTTCCATGTTTCATTATACAGGTCTTGCTTTAACTTGGCCTTAACCACCCAGCAGAAAAGTTTAACCACGAGGTATAAAAAGTAAAGCCAGATTAGTATGCTGAGCTGTAAAAGGCTTAAATCAACAGCTTCTGACATTGCCAGTTTTGCCAATAATCCACTGCGATTATGGAACATTGGACTATGTATATGACTACTTTCTCTTATTTCAATGAGAAGAAAATTTTTTTGTACCAATAATGATTAGAAAAATTATCACATGTCTGCATCCTGTACTCTGAATAACTACTACAATGACAAAAATATGCATTGTATTAATTATTGGGGATGTACTACTAACATGTATTGAGACTGTCTCATTGTTATTAAAAGTAATAAGAAAAGACACTTGAAATGAATAGATACCTCTGAGATGAAGAAGCACAAATAGCAAGTAAATGTATGAAAGATTTCAATGTCACTGGTCATTCAAGAGATGTAAATCAAAACTACACTATGATTTTATCTCACTCCAGAAAGATAGCTATTACCAAGAAATCAGCTAATAAGAAATGCTGGGCTGGTTGTTTGGAAAAAGGAATCCTTCTCCATGGTTGGTGGTAGTGTAGACTGGTGCAACCACTATGGAAATCAGTGTAGAGATTCCTTAAAAAACTAGTGTTGGAGGACCCACTCGACCTAGCTATTCTCTTCTGAGGATCTTCCTGGAAGGATTAAAAACATCATACCATAGTGATATGTGTACCCATGCTTATAGCAGTGTAATTTGCAATAACCAAATCTTGGAAATAACTCAAATGTCCATTAGTGGATGAATGGATAAAAAAGAGGTGGAGTTTTTATACAATGTAGTACTATTCTACTGTGAAGAAGGCTTTTAAAAAGGCTTTTTCAAAGATAAATAAATACAACTGGAGAACATGCTCTCAAGTGAAACAAATTGGACAGAAATGTTCAAATGCTATATTGTTTCTCTGTGTAAGGAAACAAAAGGTGTAAATAAGGATCAAAATGTATAGTAGATATTAGAAGGAAATGTTTGAATGGGACAAAAGAAGGTAAGGGAATAAAGAATGAAGGGAAAAGAAAACAGAAGAAAAAAGTGGAAACAAAGCTTTTGTAAATAAGGAGGGATAGAAGATTTGAAGGTGGGGGAGAAGATTTAGGGAGTAAAAGGGGTCAAGCTACATTATGTACAGATACAAATTTCCTATGATGAATGTGATCACTGTACATATCTAAAGGGAATCAATAAGATTAGCAACATCAAAAAAAAAAAAAAAAGAGATAGGTGGCATTTTTCTACACTGCTTTACACAGTCTTCTGGCACTCTGAGCATATTTAACTGGTGAGGCAGGGCTACTTGTTTCCTATTTACCCAAATGATACCTTCACAACTAAGAGCTGAGTAAGAGCCCAAATAAGCCTCACAGGCAATCAACTGGAGGAGAATCCTGGGATTCTACGCTCATTTCTTACGTTAGCGAGGATTGCACAGCTGTGGAAGAAAATCTTAAGAAACAAATGGCTGGGACAAGATACCAGTTCAAAGGAGTTTGCTTCATGTCTCCTGTGAAAGGGCAGGTAGTGGCCAGGCTGCTGGGGTGCCCTCAGCGTTGGGAAGCTGGGCTCCCCCACTGTGCTACTGCTGCTCTGTGACTGGCCTTTACTCCAGCTGGCACCCAGTGAGGCTGTCTTTCAGCAACAGGATGGAGAAGCAATGACAAAAGGCATATCTACACCCTTTCTGAATTATATTCCTGGAAGCTGTCACGTGACACTTCTCACTGACCAGGCTAAGTCACATGTCCATATCAGGTTGCAAAGAGGGTGGCAATGTGTCTCCATTCTGAGGGGCAAAGAATGTCACAACTCTTAGGAAAGGTGACATAGATACTGAGAGGACAACTAGCTGCTCTGCCATACTTGTTCACAGAGGGAAAGGGAGTCATTTTGTAATGCATAATTAAGACAAAACCCCACAAACCTTGCAATATTCCTATTCTTCTCATTCTTTGCAAAAATTACCAAAACACACAGAAAGTGATATTTGACACAGGTAAAAAACAAATCTTAAATTGAAATATGTTCCTTACTCTTCAGAGATGGATAATAGAAAGGCTGATTTCTTGGTTTCTTTTTCTTAAATTTTACCTGATGATGTCCCAATTCCACATCATTTTTTTTTTTAAGCATAGGTCTAGCTTCTTCTTTGAAAAGCAGCTTACCTTGCACACGACTTTAATGTCTACCAGCAATTTCCAGTGTCTATCAGTTTTTTGCACTTTAATTTAGACGAGATTCTGGGTTTCCTATACTTTCTTATGAGTGGAAGTTTCTACTTGGAGAAAATGAAGTTGTGCCTGCCCATACAACTTAGTGGAAGTGGAGACAGAGATAGCAAATTATGTATTTAGGTATTTATATGATTTAGGTAGGGTATCGCAACTTGCAGCCAATGGCTAAGACATCTATTGACCTAGATTTTTATTTTCTTTTATAATTTTAAAAAGTATTTAGCTTATTTATTTATTTGGTATTGGATCTTGCTACGCAGCCCTGCCTCATAGTGATCCTCCTGCCCCAGCCTCCCCAGTGCTAGGATTACAGTAGTGCGGCACCACACCTGGTTTCAGTGGCCAAGTCTGGGTCTTTGCACTCACCAGGCAGATGCTTAGATCATCGAACTGTCTCCCCAGCCCTGACCTAGATTTTTAAATTTTGAATTTTTTCATGGAGTATTTTTTAGTTAAGCAATTGAAAAATAAAGACATCATTTTTTTTTTTTCTGGGCTAAGCTTTTTATCTCTTTAAAGATGTATGACTTCATGTGCATGAATGAATATCAGTAAGAATAAGCTCTCAAAGAGCAGGGAATACTGTAGATGCCTTAGAATTATTCTATGTATGACAAGAACTAAGTAAATAGAGTGTTGTGCCAGGAGTTCACTGCAGAAGCAATTGCTTGGAATAGCATTTGGTACCACTCCATCCAATTCTTTCATTAAAGAATTCTCGGAAGTGGCTGTGGTTCATGAAAAGAGGGAAAGCTCTCTTAAAGCAAAAGAAGAAGATATTTGGGGGATTATAGCTGAGTAAGATGGGAAGGCAGAATTTAAACTCAGGCCACTGCATTTAGTATGTGCTGGCTGTGAGGGAGTGAGGCTAGCACATCAGAAAGAAGCCGGATTTTGAGATTCTATAGTGAAGGCCTTTATTGCCTTTAGTGAACAACTAGTGCACGGCATTCATTATCCTAGGTATTTTACACACACACTTCAGTTTAATCTTCATGATAATCCTGGGGAAGTGAGTATGATTAGTCCCATCTCACAGATGAAGAAATTGAGCCTCAA
Organism: Capromys pilorides; assembly: GCA_004027915.1. NCBI lineage: Eukaryota > Metazoa > Chordata > Mammalia > Rodentia > Capromyidae > Capromys > Capromys pilorides. The sequence continues at coordinate 24,323 of PVKN010004578.1, forward strand.
AAGGAATTAAGTGCCACAGCAAAGTCCACACTGACCTTCAGAGCTAGGGCTTGAGTCTGGTCTGCTGAATTCTTAAGCTCTGTCTATCTGGCTGCACTGGGCTACAACATGAGAGAGGTGGAACAGGAGAAGACCTGGTTTAACCGAGGCTCTTGCTCCTACTAGCATTCCACCTCACACTGTACCCCAGTAGTCACATACTTACCAGGGAGGGGACAGCAGCTGTGTCTCTGAGACATGGTTGATGGCAGCTGGATGACAACTGGTGCCCTGCATCAGGATCATTAGTGGTTCTTGATTATCATTGTTGGTTTCCACTTCCATACAGAAGGGATAAGGTTGGAGAGCCCTGCTGATGCAGCAAGGCATGTTGTTTTCCTTTTAGGCATTGCCGTGGTTCCTGATTAGCCAGGAGTTTTGTTTTGCTTTTAAGTCATGAACACCCCAGCTGTCAAATCTTTCTTTCCCAAGCATGTGCAGCCATTCTGCCTTGGACCATGAGCTCATCTGATCTCTTACTTCAAGCTGCCTTGCATTTGACCTGGTCTTGGCCATGGACCTTCAATGAAAGGCTAAGTGGTAAAGTGGTATTTGTGAGTCAGTCCTCCCTCTGAGTCATAAATAAAGCTGTGCTTCAGCATGTCAGAAGAAGCTGTCCTGGGAGGAAACCCAAAGGACCTTTCCCCTTTAGTTCTTTCGAGTGCAAACTGAATTATTAGTCAGGAGGTCTGCTATTGGTGAGGGTGAGCAGAAGACTTCAGAGCATGCACATGCTTTATTTTCTCTTCTTTTCTATCTCCCTTCTTTGTTTCCTTTCTTTCCTCTGACTTTTTACTTCATTAAAAATAAGTGGATCTAATCAGATAAGGAGGATTTTGTCCAAGGAATTCATTCTCAATTTTAATTCTAACACTTAGTAAAATTGTGGCAGGCTAAAAAACTACTGGGTGGGAAACAAGCAAATGAATAGACGGCACTGAAAAACAACCCAAGAAAATCCCACACAAGCAAAGAGGATTCAGAGTGCTACTTTGAAAACTACGAATTGAATGATCTTAGGCAAGTTAAAAACTGTGTAAGGCTCACAATGAAACAATATATGTGAAATGCTTCATGAACCCACACACTTATGGCCAGCTGACTTGACTACAGTGCCCAAAACATGCAATGGGAAAAGAAGTCTCTTTAATAAAGGATATTGGAAAACTGGACATCAACAAGCAGATGAATGAACCAGAACCCTTATCTCACACCACCTGCAAAAAGCAACTCTAAGATTTAAGCATAAGACCTAAAAGTGACAAACTAATAGAAGAAAGCAGAGAAAACTACCTAGTATTGGTCCTGAAAATAGTTATAGATAAAAGCTATAGATATAGATAAAAGTTGAGGCCACAAAAGCAAAAATAGGCAAGTGGGTTACATCACACTAAAATTCTGCTGTACCTCAAAGAAAACAAGAGTGAAGAGACAACCTATGATTGGGAGAAAGTGTTGTAATTGTAAGCTGATAAGAGATTACTATCCAAAGTATATGAAGAATACAAATAACTCAATAGGAGAAAATAAATAACTCGATTTTAAGGAATAGAAAAAAAAGAACTTTAAAAGACACTTATTTAAAGATAGCATACTAATGGCCAATAGATAAATGAAAAATGCTCAACTTCTCTAATCATAGGAAGTTGCAAATTCATATCACAGTGAATTATCACTTTTTATTTATAAGACTGACTGTTATAAACAAGATAAAAAATAGCAAGTACTGGTAGAAACATGGAGAAAAGGGGAGCCTTGTGCACTGTTGGTAGGGATGTAAATTAGCACAGCCATTATGGGAAATGTGTGCAGATTAAAAAAGAACTTAAAAATAGGGGCTGGTGAGATAGCTCAGCAGTCTAAAGCACCTGCTTAGGCAAGCTTGGGAAAGCCCAAGGACTGTGGTTTGATCCCAGGTGCCTCAGTGCCAGGCCCACCCACAGGGTAGGCTGAGCTGGCCACAAAAACAAAACAAAACAAAAGCAAAAAAAAAAAAAAAAAAAGAACCCCTTAAAAACAGAGCTACATGTAGCTCATCGGTTCATTTCCAGGTATATATCTAGTGGATTTGGAAGCATTATGCGAAGGAAACATTGCGCATTTATGATTACTATAACATAATTCACAACAGCCAACATATAGAATCAACCAATATGTCCGTTAATAGATGGATGGTAGGGAAATGTGGTATAAACATAATGGAATACTCTTCAGCCTTAAAAATACAGAAATTCTGTCATCAACATAGACGAACCTGAGGACATTATTCTAGGTGAAATAAGTCAGGCATAAAATGACAAAATTGAAATTTAAAACAAAGGTACTCAGCAGCACAGAACACAGTAGTGGTTACCAGACCCTGAAGAGGGGATGGAAGGAAGAGCTATTGGTCAAAGGGTGTGACGCTTCAGCTAGAAAGAAGGATTAAATGGTATTTAAGGTGACAGATGGCTTAATCATCTTGATTCAACCATTCCTGATTATATACATGTGTCATGGTATCTCTTTGTACCTCCATAAATGCATCCCATGATAATTTGCCAATATTCATTAAAAATATTTTTAAAAGTACTGTGTAAACAGTGAGGTGTCAGAAACACATGGCTTGAGCTTTGCGTTTAATGGGTCTGAAAACGTTCTTGCTAGCATGACTTGGGTAAATTACCTTATTGGAGTGGCCATCCACTGGCAGTAATATCATTATGTCCTAGGTTTATTTGGCAGCATCTGGAAATACTATTGGTTGTAACAGCTGAGGAGCAGGAAACTGACAATATCTAGTGCGTAGAACAGAGATGCTGTGGAACAGCCTGTAATGCACCGCACAACAAGGAATTTGTGGCCCCCAAATCTCAATAGTACCATAGTTAAAATCCTGCTCTATCTTAATAAACTTCAAGATTATTTTTCATTTTACTGTAAGTCAGAAATGATGGTGAGAGCACTTTGTAGATTTGTTGTGGAAGCTAAATAAAGTAAGGTTCCTAAGCCATAGCCCAGTGCCTGACGCGTGTCACGGTGATGGCTCTAGTCCATATCCAGGAGTCTGTACTGATTCTCCCTGGAATGCTACCAAGGCGTCTGCAGTTTCTGATCATCGGCCCTTCCTAAACATGTGTTAGTAAACATATGTCTAAGCAGCTTCATACCTATTCTCCTCTTCAACAGAACACTGGATTTCGTTTGGAGAATTCCTTTTCCCCAGTCATGTGAGGTCTAGTTGGCAATAAAAATCCAGATGAATCACTGGGTTGAAAAAGGCCACATCCTTTCTCTCCTTGCCTCAGCTCGGTCTGGGGGGGAGCATGTGATCCACCTTCGCCCTTCACCCAGTCTCTTTCAGGCTGTTGACTCTGTGCTCAGGAAGAAGAGATAAAAACACACAGCTGCCCACTGCCCTTGGGGTTCTTGGTGAGTCTGACTGTGCTTCTCAACGCCACGGAGCCCTTTTGTTCCTGTGAGTTCAGGTCCCATGAATTCAGCCAGGCTCCTAGAATTTTTCAATACATTTCCAGAGTTGTTGCCTTGAGCCAAAACTCTTAATTGATCACTGACACACCAGTGACCCAATGAGCAGAACCATTGCATTTTGTGAATGGTGTCTGTTGGAAGGTGGGATGGGGCGACAGCACAGATTTGTGTCCTAGGAGGTTGTTTCCAACTATCTTTCCCACTAGCACTGCAGCAATATTCAGTTCCAAGTTCTAAAGTCACATTCTTTATTGAAGTAAAAGCTTGTTCTTCCTTCTCTCGCCAAGTTCTTTATCAATAAACATAAATTAGTCAAGTGTTTTAGCTCCATCCTGCTCTGAACCCTTTACATTTGGCTAATAGAATTGGGCAACAAGATGACTTAAAATATTGATTTGGGCAAATTCTCAGAAGCATATAGTATTTATTGTAAAATATATATTTGAAGTTATCAGATCCCCTCCACTTATTTTCAGTGTTTGTCAGACTGTGCTTCAATATCTATACAGAATGGAAACTTACCTATCGTGTTCATTTAGGAGTAGTCTATCCGGGGCCGGAGAGATGGTTCAGTGGTCGAAAGCGCCTGCTTAGGAGGGCTCAGGCAACTGCGGGGAATGCAGTTCGATCCCCGGCACCACATGCTGCGCCAGTGCCACCACCAGGGCAGGCTGAGCCAGCCACAAAATGAATAAAATAAAGAAACAGACAAACACAACAAGCAAACAAATAAATAAATAAATAAAATTAAAAAAAAAAAAAAAAAGGAGTAGTCTATCCAAACAATGTCACTGGCTGTAGATAAACATAAGAAAGGACTATCAAATTCACTATTGTTTTTTAAAAAATTGTTTAGTTTTATTTTTTAAAAAACCTTTACGCGTGTGTGTGTATGTATGTATGTATGTATGCATGTATATATGCATGTATGTATGTTATGGCTGGCTCAGCCTGCCCTGGGGTTGGGGCTGGCACAGCATGTGGTGCTGGGGATCAAGCTATGGTCCCTGTGTTTGCCTAAGCAGGTGCCTTAGACTGCTGAGCTATCTTGCCAGCCTATAACTATTGTTTTTAATTTGGGTTCTTACTCTGGACAAGAAATGTGGTGGTAGAGGGGAAAAGATGACAAACTTCACTTTAGTTTGAAAAAAAAACAGCTCAATAACAAATCACATTTGTTTACTGCCTTTAAATATACCAATCATTTTGAAGTTTACAAAAATATTATGCATAGAATTTCCTCATGATATTTGAAATTAAAGTCTATGAGTAGTTTAAGAAGTTTTTTTCTTATAAATGTGTAAAAGAAAATATTTGTTTTTTTTTTTTAATTTTTTTTTTTTTAATTTTATTTATTTATTTATTTGTTTGCTTGTTGTGTTTGTTTGTTTATTTATTCATTTTGTGGCTGGCTCAGCCTGCCCTGGTGGTGGCGCTGGCGCAGCATGTGGTGCCGGGGATCGAACTGCAGTCCCCGCAGTCGCCGCAGTCGCCTGAGCCCTCCTAAGCAGGCGCTTTAGACCACTGAACCATCTCGCCGGCCCTAAAAGAAAATATTTGGAATAGGAATATAGAATTAAAATTTTTGAGTTTGTTAGCTGTTCTCAGCAGATAACACTACCAGTTATTTAATGCTTAGATTTGATATAATGCACCATACTAGCAAAATGAAATTCTGCATTTAACTGTTGCTCATGTAGTTACCATCTGCATGATCCAGGAGTAGAGACATTAAAGAGAAAACTGGATAAAACACTGCAGATTTTCAAAAAATAAAAGCCTTAAATGTCTGAGGAAGCCATTTGAAATGTTCAACACCTCTAAAGCCCTATATTCTCATTCTAGAGTAGGGATCAGATAAGTATTTCAGCTATTTTTGTTTGTTTCTGGGTGCTGGGGACAAAAATCAGGATGTGGTGTGTGCTAGGCAGGTAATTTGCTGCGCTAGCCTAGCCCTCAGAGTATTAAGTGATGATTAAATGAATCTATGCGTTTTGAATGTATTTGAAGGGTACTACTCAGGACAAGATTTTTAGAAGTCCTAATACTGGAATGAAAACATTATTATTATTTTTTTTTGTCATGAAACAACTCAGCTAAGCCCTATCCAAAGCCTCTGATATCACTCTGGGCCACTTTAAAAAAGAAAAGTAGCAGAAGACATCTCTAGAGTAGCCACATATTTTAGCAGCAGTCGAGGGGCAGGAGAGGGTTTTGATTTTCCATCATTAGTGACATCACGGGGACACCTAACTATCCCCACTCCCACCCTCTTTGCCTTTTCAACACAGCTACTAAGCAGCATCTCTTGTTCTTGGGATGTAAACAAGGCAAATGTTTAATTTTCTTCTGCTCAGGCCAGATATGGTCTATACTGGGGCTACTGACTTCAAAAGAAATATGACTACTGCTTGGCAATCAAGCACGTGATCATGTGTTTTCTTTTTGCCAAATGTCTGTCCATCCTTCAAGTCCCATCCTAAGAAACCTGTTTTCTGCATAGCATTTTTAAATCTTCCATCCACCTTTGATTTTATTCACAGGGCAATGAATTTGAACTGACACGAGTGTTGATCGCTACTAAGGTTTAAATGCCCTGAAAGTGAGAACCTTATCTGACTGATTTTTCTATCTCTTTGTTCTCCATTCCACATTCTTCACTGGCTAGCATGGGACATCTGAGAAAAATTAATTGTGAAAACCAAAATCTAGGCTTGAAATTTGCCTTCTCCACTGTCTAGTTAGTGTAATGGAAAAATTTCCCATAACATTTAGGTTTGTTGAAATGAGTAAATAAAGATCAAATTACCTGTTTCTCTGAGTTTATTGTCTTATTTGCAAATCTTTTAATGTTTGGTATTTTCAGTCCATCCTATACAGAATTTGTTTCCTCAGACGAGCATAAAAGTCTGTTGGATAACCTCACAGGCTTGGGCAGAGAGCTCCTTGAGATAAAAGAAAACGCTATCCTTAGGTCTCATGAGTGTCCCATTACTACTCCCTGATGCTAGCGTACCCAAATTACAAGAGTAGCAAGAAAAGAAAAGAAAAAAAAAAGAAAGAAAAAAAGGAAAGAAAGGAAGGAGGAGAAGAAGAAAACAAATCAACCCAGCTCCCTGAGCACAAGTGTGTATGTGTATGTGTGTGTGTTTTAGTACAGGGTCTACAGGGTGTCACTACACAGATTGGACTTGTAGTGATCCTCCTGTTTTCAGCCTCCCTAGCACTGGGATTATAAGTGCATGCCACCACAGTTGCCCTCTCAGTGCACCCTGGGAGTGGGGTTGGTACAGCATACCAGGGATCAAACCTGGGTCCTGCGGATCAAACCCGGGTCCCTGTGCTGGCCTAAGCAGGCGCTTTAGTCTGCTGAGCTATCTGGCTGACCCTCTGAGCACAAGTTTTGAAGAGAGCGCATAAGTAAAGTTTTTCTTTCACTGATACTGCACACTGCTGCCTTTTGGTGTTCTACTGCTTTGCCTCACTCCCCTGAAGACTTCATTTGTTTCCTGGGCTGACTTTCAATTTCTGGACTCGATTGATCCTCCCACATCAGCCTCCTGAGTAGTTGGAACTACAGGTGCCTATCACAGTGTGCACTTTGCTTTTGGCATCAGTGAGAAATCAAAAATTGGAGTGTCAAGACTATCTACTAGTGTGTCTTCAAACTAAGTCCTGTGGACCTTAGAGTGCCCTGATGGTGCATCTTCCTTCTTGCAATCAATATGAGAAATTCTATCATTACTGACATCGCCACAGAGACGCTGGCTTCTTGGGACACTCAGCATCAGCCCGACTCTCCCGGGTACCTGGGCGTCCTCATGCTGTCTCAGCAGCCCCCTCCTCTCTGATCGGTCTTTGCCCATCTTGCTCCATTTGCACCCTCCTTTCTGACATCTGTCCCAGGCGGTGATGCCTCTTTCTCTCATGCTGCGTATACCTCAGCACCTCAAGCTGGGAGAGACATCCTGGCTACACACTGTTGCATGGTGACTACTTGTCCTCTTTCACCTTTGAGAAACTTTGACTTCTTTAATAATGTTCATATCTAATATTCTCTTAAAGTCCTTGGAGCCTCCTGAGACACTCATTGCCAAGATTGGGGCCTATTTCACCATCATCTTCATTATATTCCTATAATATTCCTGGTGACCTCAGAACCCACATGGGAGATGCAGCCAATATCTTAGGTTCTTCATTTCTCAGCTTCCTCAGCTCTAGCCTTTCTTTCACTCCACTTCATTGTCAGTTCCCTTGCTTGAGCCAATAATTTCATCGCCTCTGGAGTACCAGTCTCCAACTTTCTACTCTTTGGTACTTCTCAACTTTTCTATCTCATTTTATTCTACTGTCATCACTAAACTAAATTTTGATTCTATCAAAATGACAAATTCTTTGACCCCTCACATTTTTTGCTATGTACTTTTATGCCTTATCTATGGAGATTGTAATACTGGTCTTCCTACCTACATCACATTCCCTCTTTCTTACTCCAGTGGGAGACATGCCCATACTTTGCCTATGATTCAGATCACAGTCCCAACATGGAATTATCTACTTTCACTCAAGTATTATCAAGTTTCTTTCTCTATGGGGCTTTCCACTGACAATGACTGTGTTGCAATACCTCCTTTCTTTGTCCAGCTTCTTTTGAGCCTACATATACCTCCGGCTATCTCTTTTCTCTATTCTTCATAACTAAATTTATTGAAAATTTTCTACTCATCTTTATAGCAAAAATTTATGGAAATTCAGCTTTACTTGAAGACTCTGCTTCCTCTTCTCTTATTGCCTCAAGTTTCTGCAAAGCGGCACCTTCCTTCTACCAGAGCTACTCCAGGGTCTGGCCTGCTGGGGGCCAGTGTGATTGCAGCCTCATCTCTCCACAGTGTGGGACACAGTCTTCTACTTGGTCTTCAGGACCTTTGTCTTTTGACTTCCATGTACTGTCTTTTTTTTTTTTTTTTTTCTGTACTGGGGATTGAACTCAGGACCCTGTGCTTGCCAGGCAGGCACTTGTTCTACTGAGCTATCTCCCTGGCCCCGACTTCCACATACTGTTTTCGAGCCCTTTTTCACTCATACCCCCTAAAAGGACTGGAGAAATGTTGTAGACATTAACACACTTTTAGAATTGACAACTATATTGTTCATCATAAGTTTAAATAGTTGCTAGGGATAGAATTTCTAGATTTTATAAATATTGACATCTTAAAACCAAACTTTTATATTGCTCTCTTTACTTGTGCCCAGTGGAATCTAAACACTGTGGAAATTTGATCCTTACATTAAT
>PVKN010004579.1:0-33123 GCA_004027915.1 Capromys pilorides
TAACATATCTATTGTTGTATTCACCCCTTTTCTGTCTTTGTTTCTCCTATTTGATTTTGCTTTTATTTTTACTCTGCAAAATAAAATTTTTAAAAAATTTTAGGAAAGAATTTAAAAAGAGGTCAGCATAATAAGCACCATGTCCAGGATACACGGCCAGTTCCTCACCTGAGTGCTTCAGGTAGTCCTCTCAGTATCCTAGGAAACTTGTGGCCATCTGCTTCAGTGTACAGGCAATACAATTGCACAGAGGTTAAGTGCCAGTGCAAGATCAAGCCAGGGTCTGTCTCACTGCCAGAGCTGAGCTCCAAGGCCACGCCTCCCACCCACAAGGCACCTGTAGGTGCGGGGCCCACCTGGCTCCAGGACAGCAAGAGGTTGGTCATTATAGTCCACCCAAGTTTCCTGTCATTCATTTTCTCTTGGGACTCTCTTCCACACATACGGCCCTCCCTTTCCTTCAGTTCACATCTCCAGTCCCTATGGCCCTGGCTCTCTGCACAAGATGGGCCTGTGAAGTCTGACCCACAGGTCACTGCCGTGCGCCTGCTCGTGGTGGGCATCTCCTCAGGCCACACAATGCCACGCACACAGCACAGTCACAAGGCCACATGAAGCTATGGTAACCAAAGCTGTGTTCTGCCTGGCACGAAGACGCACAGGCCCTTGGAGAAGAACGAAGAGCCCGGATTAGACTCACATACATGCACATTTGGCTATGGCCATGAGAAAAAGATGGTCCAGCTTTCTTTAATAGCGTAGGACAAATAGTTGGCTATACAGAAAAATAAACCCTAACTTCACCCTGTATTAATTCATTAATTAATTATACATGAAAGGAGGATGTAAATATAAAAGTAAGACCTTAACATTTCTGAAGAAAACATGAGAATATGGTGGTAGGGCAGGAAATAATTTTTACAGTAAAGACAAATGTGCAGATTATGAAAAGGAAATTTTGCATTAAAATTTGGGTCTTCTGATAAAAGTACAATCTAGAAAAAATTCCAGACTGGGAAAGGATAAATTTCCATAAACAAGTCCACACGGACCCATATACCTAATATGTATACAAATTGTTTTTTAGAAATCTATAAATCAGTAAAAAAAAAAAAAAAATCTAAAAAAGGAACAATATTAAAGCAAGTACACAGTGGTATATATAAAATTAGTTACAAAAAGTTTGAAGACATAAAATACAACAGTTCATTTTTATAGCTAAATAGGCATAAAATAAAAATTTCAGAACACATAAGTGAATTATCAACATCAGCTTTATCTATCTATTTATTTATTTTTATGTATTTGGTACAAGGTCTCACTACACAGCTCAGACTTGCAGTGATCCTCCTGTCTCAGCCTCCCCAGCACTGGGATTACAGGCGTGCACCACCACGCTTGGTCTCAGTGTCCAGTTCAGCGTGCCCGAGGGCAGGGCCAGCACTGCATGTGGTGTAGGGGATCGAACCTCAGTCCCTGCACTTGCCTACGCAGGCGCTTAGTCCACTGAGCTATCTTGCCAGCCCACCAGTTTTATTTATAATATTGCTTTTACTTCAGGCAGTGCTAAGGCAATAGCATGAAGCACAGTTAAAGTCAGAAGCAAATTTGGCACAGGTGAAAAAAACATGTTAGGCACATGGGAGCTGTCTTACACCTGAATTCCAAATGCAGCAATACCTTAGCTGTCCCTCGATTCAGTCCAAGTTCATGTTTGAACACTGAAAAGTTTAAGAAATGAATATATTTTTCCCATGAGAAATAATGGAAAACCAAATAAATGGTTTACATTACCCTTGCATGTCATTTTTCCAGGACATGAACACATCTCACAAGGGTTGAACTCTGTGGTGATTTTCACAATCTTCCTCTTAGCTCTACTGCTGGCATCACCAGCTTTCTTTAGAGCTATGGTCACGACATTCTATGCAAGTAAAGCCCACAAAGAAAGAACAGTGACAGACACTTGAAGGCACTGACAGAAGCACTGCACGCTGTCTGGGCAAGAGGGGTGCGGAGCCTGAAGTGGCACCCCTCGGTGTTCCACACTCCGTGGCCCGGGACTCATCGGGCACACACAGGCTCCTGGCAGGTGAATCTTCAGCGGACACCTGAGCAAAGTAACGAACACCAGGCAGAGGGGGTTTTGGTTTTTTTTTTCAAGTTTTGCTGTTGGAGTAGTGGAAAGCTTGAGCTTGGAGTCATTTGATAATCAAGGTATCGCTCTCTGCCTCTGTCACTCTCAGACACACGGGGGTGGGGGGGCAGAGGGAGAGAGACAGAGGAACAAAGACAGAGAGAGACAGAGGGACAGAGAGACAGAGACAGAGAGAGACAGAGACAGAGGGACAGAGAAACAGAGGGACAGAGACAGAGAGAGAGAGAGGGACAGAGACAGAGGGACAGAGAGACAGAGGGACAGAGGCAGAGGGACAGAGACAGAGAGACAGAGACAGAGGGACAGAGAGATAGAGGGACAGAGTCAGAGAGACAGAGACAGAAGGACAGAGAGATACAGAGACAGAGATACAGAGACAGAGAGAGACAGAGAGACAGAGACAGAGGGACAGAGAGATAAAGGGACAGAGACAGAGACAGAGAAAAGAGACAGAGAGACAGAAACAGAAAGAGACACAGAGAGACACAGAGACAGACAGAGGGACAGATATAGAGAGATAGAGAGACAGAGAGACAGACAGAGAGGCAGAGAGAGAGAGAGATTGGAGCAGGTACCATTCTGTGTCATACTACAGCCCTCCCTGGGCCTGCTCGCTGCACCCTGACACACTGTAGTGGCAGCTACATGTTAGGCTCATAGCTAACACCGTACTCATTCACATACCACCCAGTACCCACTGCACAACTTCAAGGAGATTTTGTTTGCTTGTTTACTTATTTACTTATTTATTTATTGTCTTTTTGAGACAGGGTCTCACTATGCAATTCAGGCTGGCTTTGAGCTTCCTTTTGTAGCCTAGGCTGGTCCTGAACTTGCACCGATCCTCCTGCCTCAGCCTCCCAAGTGCTGGGATCACAGGTGTGCGCCACCACACCCGGCAAGGCGGTTTTATCTAATCAACTCACTTTTAAACTTAAATTTCTATCACACATCTTCACACAGAAAAGTAGAATAACATACCCTAAGTACGTAATAACTGTGCACACGGAGACAGCAGCTAGCCATGGTCTACGGCTAGTGTGAACCCGGCCGGTACCCAGGTGTGCAGCGTTGCTCACTTGCAGGCCTCTGGGCCCAGCCATCTCCACGCTATGGGCCACCCTGGGACTCAATCCACCAGGCGCAGCCTGCAGAGCATGCGGGGCTCAGGAGGGTCCTGGCAGGGGCAGAAGGAAGCAGCCGAGAACCAGACGGAGCCAGACAGGGCATGCGGCCCTGGAAAAGGCTTCGAGGCAAATCCTCCCAAGAGTTGGCCCCATCCTCTGCCTCAAACTGTCAAGGCCTTGTAACCACTGGTAGGGAAAGAGCCCCAGGTTACGTGGTGTAACCTGGCCCTTGGCAGGCGTTGCAGCCCAACCCAGGAACCAAGGTGACCTGGGAAGGAGAGCAGGAGCCCAGGCAGCCTCTGACCCCACCCCTGGCAGTGGGAGCCGAGCCCTGGTGAGCCCTTCCGGCTTCAGCCCAGGGACTCCAGACCACACTGTCCCTCCCTGGGGAAAGGTGAGGGTTCCTGCGCTAGACTTATGCCAGATGCCACCACCACCCAGGAAGGATGGCTTGGAACCTGCCCAAGGAGGCCTGGCCTGGGCCAAGGAACTTGGTCCACACCAACTCCAGGGAGGCGTGCAGACTACGCCTTGGCCTATCCTCCTCCACCCACCTGGGAGCACGGGCTCAAGGACAGGCACAGGAGACAAAGTAAAACACCTGTGTCCTCCACTGGGCATCATGCCTGGCTCCAGGCAGCTGCTCAGTAAACCTTGGTTTCCGCCTCTTCCCTCGAGCCGCCCATCACACTCCATCGCTTCTCTCTCACCCAGGCATCAGCAAGGTTTTCCTATAAAGTCCCAGGTAGTATCTATGTCCAGTTTTGTGAAACAAAGGATCTCTGTCGCAGCCACTCTGCCGCTGTAACAAAGCGGCAGCCACAGGCCGCACAGAGAATGGGCCCGAGTGAGTTCCGAGCACTTTCTGGACATTTGCACACAGTCCTGTCATGCTATTGGCTCCGTCCCCCTCGCGTCCTCCAGCACTCTCCACTCAGCCTGACTCCCCACCACGGGCATGTCCCAGCTCCTGCAGCTGCTCCAAACCAGGCCCCTGACAGCCTCGGCGCCAGCTACCACACCAGCAGGTGACAGGGTTTCATTTAATAGTGGCCAACTCTGACACTCAGTAGAGTGAATAAGAGAGCAAGGGCCAGTCAGCCAAGCAAGAACAGCTTGAAACCCTGCTCGCCCTCACGTGGAATTAAGGAAGTGCCAGGTGAGAGCAGAGATGCCTGACCGCCTGTCAGGTCAGCACTGATACGGAGCAGACTGTGAACAGCCTGCGAGGGCGGCGGCGTGGAGCAGTGTGTCTTTGCCTCACACATGTTGGAAGGGGAGGTGGACACACAATTTATCAGTGGCAATGCGGCACACCACCTACCCGCCAGCCAGCCCACCCCCGGGGACTCCGAGTCGCCAGCACAGGGCCGAAGGTGTTTGCGCAAGGCTGCTCAGTGCAGCAGGGCTGTGACAGCCAAGGGCTGGCAATGGTCTTCATGGGCCATAGTCATGTCGTTACGACATTGTGGAATACTCTGCAACCCTTACAGAGAACCAAGTTATCACTCGGGGAGCCTCCTGGGTGAGGTATGTGGGAGGACAACATCATCGTCACACACGTATTAGCCCTGCCCGCAGGGCAGAGCCTGTGTCTAACTCCAAGGAAGCATTAATCCCAGAGGGAGGCAGCCTCGGTCACCGGGCCTGCACCCGTCATGAGTGTCGCTGCTATGAGCAATGCGGAGGGGCTGCGAAGGGTCCAGGGAAAGCAGCCGCAGACAAAACCAGACAGCCGAACTGAGCTTGAAGCTAGGCAAAAGCTTGCTATAAAATAAGGCACCGTGGGGCTCAGGGTAAGCTCGGTGGTGCAGCACTGGCCTAGCACGCACAAGGCCCCCGCTTCTGTCTCCAATGGAGACCAAAAAAAAAAAAAAAAAAAAAAAAAAAAAAAAAAAAAAAAAAAGATTATGAGAATAATTAGAATTATATTAATTAACAAAAATAAATAAGTTATACACATACCCCCTATATTTGTGAGTCTCATATATACATCGAACAGTGAGTAGAGAAGCACTTTTCTCTTTTAAATTACACATGGCTCAAAAAAACAGGCATATAAAAAAATCAAAATGTATCACTTGTGATTGTGAAAAACATACAAAACAAAGAAAAGAGGAACCACTGCCTCATAGTATTTCCCCACAACCTCAGTATTTACTCTTCCTGGGCCAGACTGGTGTCCAGGAGCCAATCCCAGAGGTGAGCACTCAGGAAGGGTTCAATAATAGACATAAACACAGAAATTGCGTCAGAAAGGGATAGGGAGGCCCTTCCCATTCGGAGTCTCGCTGGGCGACCCCCTCAAGGAGCTGCCCTACAGTCAGTCCATGCCCATTTTAAAGAGGAAATGAGGGCCAGCGAGATGGTTCAGTGGTCTAAAGCGCCTGCTTAGGAAAGCTCAGGCAACTGCGGTTCAATCCCCGGCACCACATGCTGTGCCAGCCCCACCACCAGGGCAGGCTGAGCCGGCCACAAAATAAATTAAGAAAGAAAGAAACAAAACAAGCAAACAAATAAATAAATAAAATTAAAAAAAAAAATAAAGAAGAAATGAAAGCCCAGGGCGATAGCCATTTGCCCAGGACCACACCGCAAATTAGCCCACACTCAGTGTCTGCAGCTTGGACCAGGGCAAGAAGGTGGAAGGGGGCGGTGGTCAGGTCTGACACAGGAGGCTGAGTCCAGACCTTCCCCTGCTCCAGCCACGTGACCAAGAGCAAGTGTTTTGTTGTTCTGTTTGTGGCAGTGCTGTGAATTGAACCCAGGACTTCCTACATACTAGGCAAACACTGAGCTTTAGCTCCAACCCCACAGACAGGTTCTGAAGCCTCTCTCTCACTCTCAGCACACACACTGTTCTCTGCAGAGCAGCTGAGAGGACTGGATGAGAGGACGCACTTCCAGCCTGGCACAGGACAGCACTCTGTAAGCACCTGTCACCACATCACTTCCTAGAAGCTAGGCTAAGCGCATGCGCCCCACGAGCTGGTCACTGCACACATCAAACTGTCCTTCAGGCATCATATGCATCAAGTGACCCAGTCTCCTCAGGCCACAGAGCACAGAGGCAGCCAAGCCAAGACACAACCATGGGAAGGGATCCATAGGGTCACCCAACTGTCTCTGAGAAGTCCCTGCTAAGGCCACAGTGCTGCCCAGAGTAGCCCATGCCTTTGGGCTGTGCCCACCAGCTGCCCCTGCAGAGTGGCACGGACATGCCAGAGTGGCTCTGCCCAGTGGGCAGAACCCAGAGCAGGGCCTCCTGCCCAGATCGCAGTGTTCCCAATAACAGGAGGCAATTGCCTGGGCCAGCCAAGATTTACAGGTTGTTTACTTTCCAACAGTTGCTGGTTTGGGTCATTAATGCCACATAAAACATAATGGAGGCCATCACTGCCCATAGAAAGGAGGGCAGGATGCCAATGGTCCCATAAAATGTCAAACACAGAAAGCACAACAGTACACCCGCTGTGCCAGGCATGCGTCATTTGTCTCGCATCTGCCTCTGTATGCTATTATGCCAGTGCCTGTGCAAGTGGTGCAGGTGTACAGTCAGGAGATGACATGGTGCAGGGAAAAGGCTCCACCATCGACAGACCCGGCCCAGGATCCCAACAGACCATCGCCACCTCGGGCAGGCACGTGACCTTCTCAAGCTGCCCATGAATGTCATGGACAAGGCATCACATCTGGGACACAAGGATCCCAGCAAATATTTGCAAGGTCATAAGTCTGTGTGTTTAAGAGTGAACCACATCCTGGAGATTCCCTGCTTGGTAAGGACAGAGAAAACTTGAAGCATCTCTTAGTCCACAAAATGAGGACATCGATGCTCAAAGAAACAGAAGAGGATCTAACCACAAGGGGCTCCCAGTGGCCACAGCTGAACAATCTGAGCAACAAAATAAGTAACAGTACTGAATGTCAACCTGTATGATAAAATAAATATCCATGAGTCCATATTAATCAATAAATAAGTGATACCCAATACAAGTGTAGGGAAATTAGTAGAAAGTTAGCATTAGGCAAGCACTATGGTAATAGCAGGTATAACCAAGATCTACTGGTGAGTCTCAAGTGCTCGCCCGTGGAGTTCAAAGGCGGCTGGATTAGGGTGTGTGATTGTGGATTAAGAGTGTGATGCTGGGATTATGGGTGCCACATGGCCATAACTGGTGTAGCCCAAGATCCGCTAGTGGGTACTAAAATCAGTAAGCAAGGGTTTGAGGGAATTCAAGTTATCACTGTAGGCTCGGAATATCTGGGTTAGGATGGCACCACCCAAAAGGTGTGGAGCCCGAGGAAACAAAAGCAGGCTGCTGCTGCTGCTGCTGTTCCTCTGCTTGCCTGGTGCCACCTCCTGCCTGTTCCGTGATGCCCCATTGCCAAGCCACCCTGCCCAGGAGCCAACCAACGGTGGCCTGGAGCCTCTGTAAACCTTTGCTTCCTTCAGGCATTCTGACCCAGCAACATGAAAAGTAACCAAGACGAGCAGTAAGACACAGCACGTCATGATTGCCGACATAACGCCCCACCAAGGCCACCCTGTCACTCGGCAGCAATTTTGTCAGAAATGTCTAACCTCAATCTCAATGTCAGGAGGTACTGGGCATGGAGGCCCACAGCACAGCACTTGCCTGGCACCCACAAGGCCCGGGGCTTGCTCTTCTGCACCATGAAAAAGATGAGGAGAAAGAAAAAGAGGAAGAGGAAGAGGTGGCAGTAAAGAAGTTTCTCAAATAACTTTAAAAAAAAAAAAAAAGCTAAGTATGATGTCACATGCATTTGCCTCACAAGTACAAGGTCCTGAGTTCAATCACCGGTACCACAAAAAAAAAAAAGGTCACATGCAGTAATCCTAGAGCCGGAAGAACCACAAGTTTGAGTGCAGCCTGGGTAACTTAGAGACTCAGCAAGACCTTGTCTCAAAGGTTTTAAAAGTTAAATGGGATGTAATTTGATGTGAAGATCCTGGGTCCAAACCCCAGGAAGGAAGGAAGGAAGGAAGGAAGGAAGGAAGGAAGGAAGGAAGGAAGGAAGGAAGGAAGGAAGGAAGGAAGGAAGGGACCTGGAAGAAGACCTAACTTCATTACTAATAGTTACAAATTCAGTAAATGTAATGTAATCACAATCTACCACTCCGCCCTGTTGGCGAGGTCCCTAACAGCCCAGGCAATGGTGCAACAAGGCACCTCTTGCACAGGAGTGGGTGTGAACAGATGTCACCTTGGGAGCTCTTCTGGCATCTACAGAAGCCTGAAATGTAGATGTCCCTCCCATTGATCTGTACCTTTAAGACAAGAGACCCACACCATCACCTGTGCACTCGCGAAGACACAGCTAGAGCAATGGGTGATGCCACTGGCCTCAGGAGGGCAGCTGGGTGTCAGGCAGGGTGGCAACTGTGCCACAAACCCTTCTGCCCTGCAGTTCTGAACCAAGTCTATGCATGAACATGCCAAAAAAAAAATTTCAAACATGAAGTTTAAAAAAAAAAAAAAAACAAAAACCCTCCTGTAAGTTGATAGGAGAAAGGACAAAGAGTAGAAAACTCAGTCTCAGATGAGGTCAGGACCTTGACTCAGGCATCTCCCCTCCGGCCCTGCCCAGCTAGGCATGCCAAGATCAGTGAGCTGGGGGGTGGGGGGGTGGAGGTGGGGCAGCGAGGCGCCCAAGCCCCTGTCACCCTCACACCTAGCCAGCCCAGAAGCACAGGCACCAAGGATGCCCTTAGCAAGCTGCTCCCCCAGCCCAGCCTCTGGCTGCACAGTGCAGAGAACACGTGCAAGGAACAGGGTGTCCCATGGACCCAGCCAGGTGAGCCTAGGAGGCAGGCAGGCCAAGAGGAGGGAATGAGAAAGTCAGGTTCCCACAGAACTCAGGATGCCTGTTCTGAACCTGTGATCGCACTTCCATCTAGAGACCCAACAGAAATGAAAGCACAGTGCCACACACAGAGCCGTACAAGTCCACAGCAGTGTCACCTGGAATAGCCCAGAAGTGGAACAACCCAAATCTCCATCAGTCAGAGAAGGGGATAAACAAACAGGGCACCCACACAGCGGAGAACTATTCAGCAACACAAAGGAGGGGTGTTCAGCATGTGCCCAACATGGACCAGCCCTGAAGACTCCATGCTGAGAGAAGGAAGCCAGTCACAAATGACACCCCATTGCTATGATGTCTCTGCTACGAAAGCCTCAGAAGAGGCTAATTTATTCCAAGTGGGAGATTAGGCATTGTGCAAGCTAAGAGACAATGTGGATTGACTGCAAATGGTGCAGGCATATTTTAGAAAGGACAAAAAGGTTCTCAAAAGAGTTTCGTGATGCTTTAATGTGTTTGACTGCTTATAGTAGAAAACATTGAGCTGTATACTTGAATCGAGTGGGTTGCATGGTTCGTGAACCGTGTCCTAACATGGCTGTGTTTGAAAATTATTTTAAAGGGCTGGTGGGATGGCTCAGTGGACTAGGCATCTGCTTAGGCAAGCACAGGTACCTGGGTTTGACCCCTGACACCACATGCTGCAACAGCTCTGCCCCCAGGCACACTGAGCCGGCAATCAAGACCGGGCATGGTGGTGCACACCTGCAATCCCAGTGCAGGGGAGGCTGAAAACAGGAGGATCACCATGAGTCCAAGCTGCGCCGTGAGACCCTGTAACAAATACATTTAAAAAAAACCAAAAACCATAAGTGTTTTAAAAAGAGAGGTCAGCAGGGCATAATGGCACACACTGTAGTGATAACATTCAGCTCAGCAAGAGGATCGCTGCCAACCTGAGGACAGCTTGGGCGACACAGTGAGTTCAAGGCCACTGCATAATGATATCCAGTCTTTAAAAAGAGAAAAAAAAAGTCTAGACAAAAATACCTCTGCATGTTCTGGGGCAGCAGCACAGCCTCTTTGGGCCTCAGTTTACCCACCTGTAATATGAGAAGATGAGCGTGGAAAGGCCAGATCAACACTTCTCTAATTCCATGACCGGTGACATCACCTAGTGACCAGAAGGCAGGGTTCCGACTGTTTCCAGCAGCAAGCCCAGGGGCTGCATCTCCCCTAGCACAGGTGACATAGGCCACAGAAATTTTAGTAGTAGAGGCATTCTCCAAGGCCCTGCCAGCCCTCGTGGGGGGCAGATCCCCGCCTGTCCACCATGCAAGTCCCTAGAGCTGTCAGGCTCCTCTGACCACGCACACAGGAATCTCTAGGCATGGTCACAGGCTGAAGACAGTAGACAACTCCACACCCCCACATGCACTCAGCTAAGAGCTCCCAGCTGGAAACAGCAAAGCTCCTCAGTCCGCAAAGCGCAGGGCCAGAGTTGAGCAGGGCCACACGTGTGCACCGTCCAGCCCTCTCTGCCTACAGAAGAAGCACATGGAAGAAAACAGCAACGTCGCCTGTCACACCCTCAGTGTGGCTGCCTACAAGCCTAGGTCACTGAGAGCCAGTCTCTGCTGTGCTTAGTGAAAACAGAAGCCTGTCCTCCACAGCCCAGTTACAGCAGCCACCGGATGCTCCTGGGGCACCCAAATGTCATCCTCGAGCCATTCTGGAGAGGTCCACATTGCATTCCCAGAGACTATCAGGAACCTAACACATGCATGGGTCAAGTCTATTCTACACAGCAGGCCTCAGTTTCCCCATCAGTTAGAGAGGGTTGAATGAGACAAACCTCACAGTATACAAATGACATTCCTGTATAAGACAGAGAGGGACAGAATAGGAAATAGCCAGGTAGGGGCCTTGACTCCAGGCAACTGGCTTGTCTCCTGGAAGGTTCCACAAGGAAAACTATCTGGTGAGGATCTCTCCCAGGGACACAGGGTCCTAAAGAAATAATTAAGGAGCATCAGTTTCTAACCACCACAAAGAAGCATCTGTCTGCCCTGCGGCCACACAGGCCCCCAGCAGTCCACCCCAAGTCCCTGGGTTTGCTCCAAGCAGACTGCACGGCCCAGAAACACCAGGGATTTACTCTGGGCTCCCTCCTTTCTCTTGTGAAATGAGATGGGTGGGGCGACCACCGGGGCTGCCAGTGTGGAGGGGCTCCTTTCAAATCAAACAAACCCAAACCCCTACTTGGTTCTAAGCAGGGCTCCTGCACCCACACAGCCATTCTTTCCTTTGGTTTGGTTTTGTTAAACTTGGTCTAACAATGCAGTCAACCTGGCCCTGTACCAGCCCTCCTCGCTCAGCCTCCCAGAGAGCTGGGACCACAGGCGTGAGCCACTGCGTCCAGCTTCCAGTTCTCCATCCACAGCGCCATGGCCTGAGAGAAAAGCAACAAAGAGCAATGCAGGTTTCTGAGCCCTCATCCTTGCCTTCTTTGCTTCCAAATGCCCACAGAAAACAGCCCGAAGTTACCAGCAGGGCAGAAACACTTGCTGCAACCCCTTGATGTACCTGGACCCTAAATAGGATGGGCTGATGCAGCTATAATCCTATTTATACAGTACCGGGGCAGGGCTCTGTGCTGAACGCCTCCACTCCTCCCGACTGCAGGCTGGCTTGCATGGGGATAGGACGCTCGCTCCTGGCTCCAGCAGGCAACTCACGTTTCTTGGGTCTAAAAGAGTTGCAATGCCTCTGTGAGTGCTCGTCACTGTCCTAGCGGACAGATCATCATTAACTCCTGAGGCGAAAATGGAGAAGGCTCACTAGGCTGTGGCATCTCCCAGCAAAAACGGGGAATTGCCTGGCGGACCTGGGCTAAACAGTGCCAAACTTGGGGCTGCATGGCTTGAGGTCTGGCTGGACCTCAGGGCTTCTATGAGCTTGATGTGCCCCCTCCCTGCCCAACACACTCATCTTGGTCAGGTACTCTTTTGGGCTAACTCTTTGTCCTTTGGAAAGCTTCTAGGGTTGGGATGGTTTTAATATAATTCTCAAAAATCGATCATTCCCAGTTCATGGGACCCGCCCCCCTGAAATTAGATCATGTAAGTATTACACAGGTTAAACATCCCTAGTGCAAAATCCTAACTGCTTGGTGTCCAAGGCTTTCTCAACACCACCATGATAGCATAAGAAAATTTCATACCTGACCTCACTGGATGGGTCAGATAAAACACAAGGGCCTTAAAAATATTGTACAAAGTTTACTCCAGGCTAGATGTGTAAGGCACCTATGAGACATACAAATTTCCTGTTTGCCAGGCATATTGGCACAAGCCTGCATCCCGGCCAGTAGGGAGGGAGAGACAGGAGGATCCTTTGGGCTCAGGAGTCCTGGGCCAACAGTGAGATTCCATCTCAAAGAACTATGAATTTCATGCTTTGACTTGGGTACTGTTAGCCTCATGCACTCATAGGTGGTGCTCTTGCAAGAATTACAGGGATTTCTGCTGATTGGCTGTTAGGAGGTGGGGCCTGTCTTGAAGGGGCGGGTCACAGCCACAACCCCAAGAGTCCGCTTCTTCCCATCCCTCCGTTGTAGGCTGCTTCCTGGAGGCCAGGAGCTGGGCAGCTTCCCTCCAACCAGGCCATTCCACCTGGAGCCAAGGCTATGGACTGAAACTATACAAAGGGCACAAAGGAAACCTTACTTCTTGTAAGTGGTAGCTGTGGGGTATTGTGTCTCAGCAACCAAAGAATCCACTAGCCAAAGCAGATGCCATCCCCAGGATATCTCAGTAAGCACAGAACAGGCAAAAACTCCCAGATGCAAAAGAGTCTAAAATCTAAAACATCTCTGGACTTGAGCATTTCAGATAAGGGAGTTCAGATGGTTTTAATACAATTCTATATTTAACATAATTCCACCTGTATTTTAATATAATCAACTGGCTCATTATTATTTAAAATATAATCAAAGTTTGCCATGACCACATAGAGACCCTTAAAACATTAAAAATCATTTCTGGGGGCTAGAGATAGAGCTCAGTGGTCAGTGCTTGTCTAGAATGCATAAGGCCCTGAGTTCAACACCCAGTATCACCAACCAAGAAAAGAAGTATTACTGCAAATGTGAGGTGCAGTGAATAATCTGTACAAGTAGCCTCCTATTTATTTCAATTCATGCTGATTGGTTTTTTTTTTTTTTTTGTATTTTAGGGAAGGGTCTACAGGATGATCAGGGTCTCACTACTAGATCAGACTCGTGGTGATCCGCCTCTTTACAGCCTGCCAAGAGCTGGGATCACAGGCGCATGCCATCATGCTCAGTCTCAATTGCCCTCTCAGTGCACCCTGGAGGTGGGGCCGGTACAACAGGCCTGGGGACAGAGCCTCCAGCCCCTGAGCCTGCTTGCAGAAGCTTTAATCTGCTAAGCAATTTGGCCGGCCCTGATGCTGATTGGTTTTAAAAACAACAGAACCACCAAAAAAACCTCAGTCAACAATGAACACACCCCACGCTTAGTACTTTTATTAGTTCACCCCAAATTCACAAGCTTATTGAGAGTTGATGCTCAGGAAGGTATGTGTGCCTTGTTTGTGCTTTTGCTATGTGGTTTAAAATATTTTTGTTGTTGTTATTTGTATTACTCTTTAATTGAGGTTCATTTTTTGGTTTTGGGGCTGAGGACTGGAACCAGGGCTTCCAGCTTGCTAGACAGGTGTTCTACTGCTGAGGTAAATCCCCAGCTCTGGCTTATAATACTATTTACAAATTATGTTTCCAAAATAGACAAAATAATACAGGTGTGGGGGTGCACACCTGTAACTTCAGCACTCAGGAGGCAGAGGCAGGAGGGTTACTGCAGCTCAAAGTCATCCTGGACTACACAGTGAGTGCAAGGTGAGCCTGAGTTAGGGTGGGACTCTGTCTCAAAAACCCAAAAACAAAAAATAAATAATAGACAAAATAAAGTATCTGCACATATTAAATACATATATATTCTCCACCCAACACCTGAGATAGATGCTATGCCTGTATCACAGAAAACAAGGGCTGGCAGCATGTAGTAGAGCACACCTGCAATCCCAGCACTCAGGAGGCAGAGGCAGGGGGATCGCTGTGAGGCTGAGGGCAGCCTGGGCTACAAGGTGAGTTCAAGGACAGCTTAGACTACATAATGAAACCCTTTGGAAAGAAAGAAAGGAAGGGAAGGGAATGGAAAGGAAGGGAAGGGAAGGGAAGGGAAGGGAAGGGAAGGGAAGGGAAGGGAAGGGAAGGGAAGGGAAACAATCTCATCCACCTCTGAAAAGCCTCACCCATGGCCAAATGAGGCTTTTTCAGGACTTACAGTGGTGCACACCTATAATACCATTACATGGGAGACTGAGGCAGGAGGATCACTGCAAGTTGGAGGCCAGTGTGGACTACATAATGAGTTCAAGACCAGCCTGAATTACATACACCTTGTCTCAAAATACCAAATAAGCAACAAAGAGAGGGGGGGGGGAGAGAGAGAGAGAGAGAGAGAGAGAGAGAGAGGGGGGGGGAGGGGAAGAAAGAAGGAAAGAGAGAGGAGGAGAAGGAAGGGGAAGGGTAGGGAAGGAAGAGAGGGGAGGGGAGGGAAGGGGAAGGCAGAGGAGGGGAGGGAAGGGAAGGAAAGGAAAGCAGAGCTCAGAGGATCAGTACCTTGGGGAAGAAGAGCCAAAATTGGAACCCAGGTGCATTGAACCCCAATATTCACTACTTTTACTGAGAAGTCCAGTTTCCAAGAAAGGTTAATGAACAGGGTCACTCAGATTGGCCTTACCCATACGGGAAAGCTGGGGCTTTGTCCTTCAAATTGGCTTTACATAGTTAGGTAGATACAAATTAATGAACAGAATATTCAACAAGATAAATGCGGCAACATAACATAACCAAATAATCTAATTTCTTTTCTCAAAGTCATCTTTAAGTGGAAAGCCTTTTTGAAATGTAACAATGAAGGTAGATCGCTTGGAAAGCTGGATTTCTTTCAGGGATATCCAGAAAGCTCTTACTTAGCTTTTCTGCCTGGGGGTGGCACTGGGGTGGCGCTTGCGTGGCACTCAGACCTCACACGCTCTGGGTGAGTGCTCTAGAACTGAGCTACACACCCAGTATTTTTTTTTAAAGGCAGGGTCTGGTGATATTGCATGGTTTGGCTGGAACTCATGGGGTCAAAGAATTTTCTGCTCAGCCTTCTAAGCACCTAGGACAAAAAGTGCATGCTGCTGCACCCTGGTGCTTCCTAGTGGCTGCAGAGTACTCCACGCTGTGAAGGTTGTGCACCCAGTAAGCAGCCATGCTGTGCCAGCCCTGCCCCACGGGCATGCTGAGCCACTGACTCCAGGCATGGTGGGCATGCCTATAATCCCAGCACTGGGGAGGCTGAAGACAGGAGGATCACTAGGAGTCTGAGCTGTGCAGTGAGATCCTGTACGAAATACATTTAAAAAGAAAGAAAAGAGCAACATTCTCCACTTGTTTAAAGACTTACTTAAGCCAGGCACTGGGTGAGGACTAGCAAGGAGCGCAAAGGCCAAACTCTTGCCTTTTATAAAACATAGTTTACGAGTATCCCTCACTAGTGACCTGCCTACCAACCACTTTTAGGAGGCTTTTCAGGCTGACAACCTGATCTGATACTCAGATACAGGCACTTATAGTTCTGTGTGCGTTATTCCTAGAGCCTCAGTGTGTTATTTCTGTACAGCACACCTTGTTTCCACAGCACTTGAGGCTCGCTGGCTAGCTTGTATAGCATTACAGTACTGCGTGTGAGAATTATGCAGATTGGGGCAAAGCCATCAAGCTGGATGTTCTGAATATTGGATGTACATATTATATGTAATTCATCATCTAGCCACCAATTCACTTAATGTCCCAGCTGCAGGAAGGAGTGTCTATATATTTCAGGTGTGGCCGACCTCGGGGAGAGGCCAGGGAGGAGGAAATAGACACATCCATATAGTTAGTCTTAGTTACTTTCTGCTGACAAAACACCCAACACTCCAAGTTACATGGGGAAAGCTTGATCTAGCTCACAGTTCATAGAGATTTCAGTTCACAACTGGCTGGCTCTGGGGCAGGGTGGGCATGACAGAGAAGAAGCAGCCCATGGCAGGGCAGAGCAGGTGGAAGGCAGCAGGAAAGCAACAAGGCTCAGCCGCGGCAGCCCTCTGTTCATTCTATTCTTATCCCCTTAATCCGAGCACTGCACCAAGAATCAATCCCAGCATGCCACCCTGGATTCCAGCATCACACACCCTAGACCCAGCCACCTCCCACATGCCCACCTCTGACCACATGAGGCTTTCGGGGGACACCAGAGGCAAGCCATAAATGTTGCCATTCACACAAACACAAATGGATACAACTTCCACAGAGGGCAGTACAGCAGCACCTCTCCAAGCGCTGTGCTGGCAATTCAGTGCCTACATATTCATCCTGTAGAGATGCACACTGCTGATGAGCCACAGGCTCCATACACAGGGATCCTCACCAGCACCCTGGGTGTGGCTGAAAAAACGGCAACAACCCTGCTGCTCCTTAAGAGGGCAAATCACAACACATCCACCCGGGAATCACACTGCAAATGGCGAAGACCAGGCTTTTCACTCCCTGTACTAGGGATGGAACCCGGGGCTCACACACACTAGGCTGGCACTCCATCACTGAGCTACACCCTGGGCCCCGATTTTATTTAAGATACTGCATGGAAAGAATCAAAGCTATTTTGTTTGGAGAAGAAAAAGAGCAAGTTGTCAATATAAATATATTACATATTATATATATTATATATAATTATATATATAATGGAATCATGTTTTTCTTAAATAGAAAAGGTACATACATCCTCATATGTATATGTATGTGTATTCATACAACTAGACATATATTTGCTAACCAATGAGTAAGAAAAATCCAGAAAGTAGTACTATGGAAAGCCCAGACTTCCACATCATCCTGCTGCTCTTGGTCACAGCAAGTATATGTTATTTTTATAGTCACAGAAAGAAGACAAGCCGGGCATGTGGCTCATGCCTGTAATCCCAGCACTTAGGAGTCTGAGGCAGAAGGATCGGTGTGAGTTTGAAACCAGCCTGGGCTACAAAAGAGAGCTCAAGGCCAGCCTGAGCTGCATAGCGAGACACTGCCTCAAAAAGACAAAAAAAGAAGGTGGAAGATGTTTTTAAAGTCAGGGACTTTTGGTTTCCCCAGTATATACTCCTAAACTGAAAGCTACAAATTAATCTGGAAGGAAACCTTCAGCTACCGTGAAAAGACAGCAAACAAAGTGACTTCTCTTCTCCTCAGTCCTTAAATTCTCAGTCATTCCCGTTCCCCTATTTGATCTCGCTTGATTAACGATCAACGTTACCCAAGTGACTATACCTATTGTAATACTTTAGGTTGACCGCAGTTTTGTCCCACCTCACCCCCATCCTACAACTTTCCATTGGATCAACATCACCATGCCAACAGACTTGTAATATGGATTGCTTATAGTTCTGTCTCACTTTAAACCCACCTCACTTTGTGGCTTTGTTCAATAAACACCCTTGAGAAGTGGGGTTGGTGGAGAGCCCACTTTCTGGACTCCTTTCAGCCCTCTCAGACAGAAGCTTTCTTTCTCTCAGCAAATTCATTCTACTCTTTAAAAAAAAAAAAAATTCCCAGTCACTGATATGACTGGGAAGAGAGCGAAATAGAACTGGGGACTTTGTGTCAGCCAGATATTTGTCCTTTCCTTCATTCTCCATTCACTCTCCATTGCCTGTTGCCTTCAGATGAGGAAACCCATGATCCTGGAGATTAAATGATTTCCACTAGGAGAAATAGTAAAAACAGACTGCATTGTTCCTTCTAACCTCAGGGACAGCAGGAGTCCCCACCTGGGGCTCTTATCACCTCAGGCTGCAGCCACCAAAGGAGGAATTGGGTGGGGTAGGAACCACCAGGCCTCGATCTGCCCTGCTGGCTAAGGAAGCATTTCCTTCCGGCTCCACTCTCACAGGGGCCTCTCCTGTTTCCCACTCTTGTCACCCACCATTCCTCAGAGCAGCACCACAGGACCAGAGGGGCTTCGGCCTGGAACCCTTCAGCCAGGGCAACCCTGTGAGGACAGAAGACACCGCCATTTCTGGAAGTCACCCCAGACCTGCATGGTGGTGTGATGAGGCCGGCACATCACCCCGCTCCCTCCCACTGTCACCTGGGGAATACTACCTTTGGGGAGATAAAGCAAAAGGAAAGATGAGAGCTGGGTGCGTAGCCCTGGGCTCTGTGGCTCCAGCAAGGGAGGAAGAGGGAGGGAGAACACACCCAACATGAGAGTATCACCCTAAAGCTCCTCTCAAGGAAGAGCCCAGGGCTTTTTATAACCACAAATTTTAAGGATTTTTTTTTTGGCTGGCTCAGGCTGCCTTAAAGGCAGGTTGAGCAAGGCCTGTAGAGCTGGGGACTGAACTTGGTCCCCTGTGCCTGACAGCGTTTGTCCCAACAGGGTTTAAACAATTGAGCCAATCCACACAATTTTTAAAACAGCATTTTAACACCCCACTAAAGAAATGCCTGCTAAGGGTTTATCTGTTATCTAGTTGTGCGTGCTAAATGAAGATAGAAGTTAAGCAAGTCTGCCTCTAACCTGTTCCAAAGCTACCATCTTTCAATTTAAGAGGCGCCGCTATTCTTAGTCCTAGAGCGGACCCTCTCCTTTATCTTTGAGCTGGAAAAAAGAGTTTTAAGAAAACTCTAAAGTCCCAATGACTCGATGTCATTGCTAACTTTCAGTACAAGATTAGGGAAGTGTTTCCTGTTTATTAATAGTAACAGCAGAAATGTAAGTCCTTATCAAGTGCCAGGTACTCACTCTGCCCTCTGCCCAATATTTCTTGTGTGTGCGTATGTGCCAGGGAACCCAGGACCTTCACTAACCCTTACATTTTGTTTTGAGGTTAGTTCTCACTAACTCCCTCCACTGCCCAGGTTGGGCTCGACACCCCCCACCCCCGGGATTATAGCGCCCTCATGATACCTAGCTGCAAGAATCTTATCCATATGGTACCAACTACTTTGCATAGCTTTTATTTCCCACATCTTGGAGGTAAACAATATCGGGCAGGAGGGTTCAGTAACTTGAGCTGGCTGCCCAGGACCCATCCCTGGAGAAGCAGGTTGAGCCTGGGGTGCCTGGTCTAAGTGCCCCGGCTTTATCACGTCTACTCTTCGTACTCTAAGCCTCACTCACCCAGAAGACTTTAGATTTCTAGACAGTGTGTTCCATGGTACACCTGCACCCAACACACTCATACCCACTCTCTCTCTCTCTCTCTCTCTCTCTCTCTCTCTCTCTCTCTCTCTCTCTCTCAAGCTATTGGGCTTTTTGTTTGTTTTTAATGTATTTGGTTGTCACAGGGTCTCACTATGCAGCTCAGACTCATAGTATTCAGACTCCCTAGCACTAGGATTACAGGCATGCGCCACCACACCCAGACTCTTGCCGGCTCAGCATTACCTGGGGTGGGGCTGGCATGGCATGTGGTATTGGGGATCAGACCATGGTCCCTGCGCCTGCCTAATCTTGTTAAAGCAGGTGGCTTTAGTTGGCTGAGCTATCTCGCCGGCCCTCAAGTCGTTCTTGTCTTTGCACATAGCTTTTATTATTGCATCAACCTCCTTCTAACACCAGAATAAATTTAGTTTTTGAAATAAATTTTGAATGAATGACTCCCCTGAAGACTCATGACTATATAATTAAGACTCAAAACTGTTTTTGGTAGAAAACATCAAAGCTTTCTCTACAGCATATCACTCAGTTTCTTATTCGGCATTCACCTCCTCTCCCCATTTGGGAAAGGACAGTGACCTTAAGCCACTGACAAAGTTAGCTGAGATCTTACCCACTTCCATCCAACAAGTATTCACCCCTTAAACAGACTTCTTTCAGAGGAAATGGACACATTTTGTTTTTCATATCACCATCACCGCATCCAGCACCAGCCACTGCGCTTAGAGATGGGCACTCAAGTGTGACACGCATTAGCCAGGACACTGCTTGTCAATATACTTGCGTGAACCTGTGCCGAAAAAACTGGTGTCCAGTGGCTCAACAAACACTTATTTTTAGTAGGATTGGGGATTAAACTCAGAGCCTTGACACTGAGCTACATCTCCTGCCCCTTTTCATTTTTTTATTTTGGATCTTGCTAAGTCACTGTTACTCAGGCTGGGTTGGAATTTGTGACCTTCCTACCTCGGCCTCTGGGAGTGCTGGGATTACAGGCCTATGCCACCAGCGCCAGAGGACAGCTTTTTGATTTACAGGTTCAGCACTATTTCCAAGTTTTAAGGGAACTTCCAACACATCACTGCAAAGAGAAGAATACATGATGGCCTCACAGAAATATCACACTAAATAGTATAGAGCCAATCGAGTAAGCACCAACAGCTGAATAGCAACCTTCTCCATTAACCGAAAAGGTCTTGAGTGACATTCTCAATTATGTCAAAACTCCTTTAGACCAGAGACAGAGCCCAGACCTTTGTGCATACTAGGCAGGCACTTAGCACTGAGCTACATCACGCTCACAAGGAGAGAGGAGTGGAGAAGGGAGACGAAGAGGAGGGGAGGGGAGGGGAGGGGAAGGGAGAGACAGGGAGAGAGAGAGAGGCAGAAAGAGAACGAGTTTTTTAAAATATTATTTTGAAGACCTGCCAGATAGCTCAGTTGTCTGTTTAGGCAAATGCAGGGACCTGGGTTCGGTCCCCAGGCTTGCCATGCCGGGTACAATGAGATGGGGAATGAGAGTGGGCATGGTGGTGCGCACCTGGAACCCCAGCACTTGGAAGGCTAAAAACAGGAGGACCACTACAAGTCTGATCTGTGTAGTGAGACCCTGTAGACCCTGTACTAAATACAAAAAAAGGTGGGGGGAACAGAGCTTAAAATATTATTTTGAGATAGGATCTCACAAACTTTCTAAGTTGCCTGGGATGGCCTCAAACTTGGGATCCTCCTGTGTCAGCCTGAGTATGGATGAATCCCATCACACTTGGCTCAAACCTACTTTTTAAAACTGGATCAAAGTTTGATAACAGATAATATGACATAAAAGATAGGCTACTTGACTAGGTTAAAAACGCATGGCACCACATGACTATAATCCTAGCTATTCAGGTGGCCAAGATAGGAGGAGACTGCCTTTAAGGCTGTCATTAAATACAAAATTTAAGGGCTGGTCAAATAGCTCAGCAGACTAAAGTGCAGGTGATCCCCAGGCCTACTATGCCGGCCCTGCCCCCAGAGCACACTGAGATGGCTATTGAGACTCGTCGTGTAATCCCAGCTCTTGGGAGGCTGGATTACTATGAGTAAACATGTAGATCACTATGAATCCGATCTGGTAGTGAGACCCTGAACACCCTGTAGACCCTTCCCTAAGAAAATACATACATACAAAATTTAAAATTTAATCAATCCTGGTACCAAAAAAAACATCTAATTGAGCAGCAGAGCATTTATCTTGCAAGAGCAAGGCTCTCAGGTCAATCCCTGGCACTTTAAGAATAAAAGCATGTCCAGTACAGCCTTATTGATAATAACAAAAGAAAAAACAGAGGAAAAATAAAACCAGGCATTTCTACTTTTATAATTGTCTGGGTAGTTATAGGACATCTACTACTATCAAAGCATCAAGCTTAACTGAGGTTAAAATGTTATAAGAGGGACAAGGCTCAGACCTCACAAAATTTCTATTCTAGGAGACAGACACTAAAATAATTATATTGCCTATTTTCTTCCTATAGTTATGGCAATATTCTTTCCTCAGTAGCAAGAGGAAATAGTGAAGCACACAAATATTTTAAATATCTAAGATACGTTAATAATTATGGAAGCATTGGAGAGATAGCTCAGTGACATAAGCACCTGCCTGGCAAGCACAAGGTCCTGAGTTTGATCCCCAGCACCAAAATAAAAATAATCATAATAAGCATAATAATGGAATGTTATCACAAGACTATTATTTAATAAAAGAAAGAAGCAATTGTTTTACACATATGACCTCCTCAATGGTCAGAAAAAGTATAGCAGGAAATCTTAATGGCTGTAAGTGAAATCCATCTGAATAAGTGGGAGAGGGCTCACTGTGGTGCTAAGCATGTAGGTGGCCCCCAGGCCCCAAGTTTAATATCAAGCACAAGAAAAAGGAGGAAGAGGAGGACAAGAATAAATGACTGGGGATGGCCAGGACAGTGATTAAAGAGATTTGTACTCTCAAACAGAAGAATGAATTTGCAAGCTACAATGGGTTCCCCAAGACATGGGTTAAAAACCAACAAAGTCCCTTTCTGGCCTGATATTTCACAAGACAGCTTTTTAAATGTTTCAAAGTGTTGTTTTTAAACCAGTGAGAAAAGGATCAATTAGGCAGTAACTCACTGGTTAGCTATTTAGAAAAATAAGGAAACTGAGATCTTTACATTGTGCCCACAATTTCTTAAAGCAT
Source organism: Capromys pilorides (assembly GCA_004027915.1). Classification (NCBI taxonomy): domain Eukaryota; kingdom Metazoa; phylum Chordata; class Mammalia; order Rodentia; family Capromyidae; genus Capromys; species Capromys pilorides. The sequence continues at coordinate 22,666 of PVKN010004579.1, forward strand.
TTCAGTGTTAAAATTTAAAATCCGTCCAATGGAACCTCAAAAACTGTTAAACTAGTTTGAAGACAGGAATTTGCAAACTCTTTCTTTCTTTCTTTCTTTCTTTCTTTCTTTCTTATTTATTTATTTATTTTCCGGAACCAGGGATTGAACTCAGGCCCTTGCACTTGCCAGGCAAATGCTTATTCTACTGAGCTATCCCCCCAGCCCCAGCAAACACTTTAAAAGCATGAAACTTTTGCTTTGTTTTGTTTTTCATGGTGCAGCAGTGAAACCCAGAGCCTTGTATGAGCTTTACTGCTGAGCCACATGCCAGCCACAAATGGTAGCCTTGGCTCTAGAGAAGTAAAATACACTTCTGGGCTGGGGTTATAGCTTGATGTTAGAGAGCTGCCTTGGCACCGGGTTTATTCCAGGACTGAAAACAAATGAGAGAAAGAGAGAGAGGAAGGACGAAGAAAAGGAAGAGGAGGAAGAGGAGGAGGAGAAAGAGGAGGAGGAAGAAGAGGAGGAGGAAGAAGAAGAGGAAGAAGAAGAGGAAGGAGGAGGAGGAAGATGAAGAGGAGGAGGAAGAAGAAGAGAAAGAAGAGGAAAAAGAACAGGAAGAAAGAGAAGGAGAAGGAGGGGAAGAAGAAGGAGGAGGAGGAGGAGGAAATACATAAATAAATGTAAAGCAAATACATGAAATTGACACAGGATGATGACCTCATAAGGTATCACTTTCCCCTCTTCTCACTGTCTTAAAAGGATAATTAATGCATCCATTTACTGACTGATTTTGTAGTCATGGGTTGGAACCAAGACCATTGTGCCCACATGCTCGGAAAGCATGTCTACACTGTTCTACGCTCGGGTCCTAACTCCTTTTTAAAACCCTTTAAAAGATCATATGTTGACTTCCAAGCCCTATCCCAAGTTGGCTAACTAAAAAAAAGAGAGGGGTACAGAGAACACAGCTGATGACCTTGCACATGGGGGACAGGAGCAGGCAATCACTACAGACACCCAAGACCCTTGCTGCCAGCACAGCGAGACCTCCGTGCCATAGGACGTGGCCAGAACATCAGGCCAGTTAAGAAAGATGCCAGAGACCCAGAAGGTGGCAAAGGCCCATGGGAGAAAGAACAAGGGCAGAGGCCACTGCACAAACAGCACAGACACAGAGGCACTGTCACACTGGGCTGGTCACTGCTTCCATGGGATCAGCCTGTGTGACAAGCCATGACCTCAGGACTCTCCCTGGAGGACACCAATGCCAACCACTTAGCTGGGCAAGACCGCATGATATGCCCTGGCCACAGCCACCCGCCAAGCCCCAGCGAGTATCCTGGCTCAGGCGCTGGCCAGTTCAGCTGACAGAGCCTTCTGATCGCACTGGACTTCCGCCCCTGTCGGTTTCCCAAAAGGAGGCCAAGTCTACAGGGCAGAGGCGGCTGCCAGCAGCAGAGGGGACGCCACTCGGCACAACCCTCCCCACACAGGGCCCACGGCTCCTCTGAGCCTCCTATTTAAACCATGGCAGGGAGTGCCTCAATGCTTGGGGAAGGAAAAAGCACCCAAGTTACACAGACACAGCTGCAACAGAAATTTTGTCCACTGGACACGGCCCACAGGCCCTGACCCGAGCACCAACAACGGAAGAGCTGCTTCCAGCCAGGTGCTTCACTTACCTTCTACTTTTTAAACTTCATAAGAAATGACACTTCTCATTTCACTCATGGAAAACGAAAAGACAACAAACTCGAAAACAGAGTCACAAAGGATTAGAGCAGGAATTCCAGTTCCAAAGCTCATCCTCCCAAGTTATGGCAACAAACTCGTCCCCACCGACCCAGCCCCTGTGTATGCAAGGACACAGGCTGGCTTCCCTGACCCCTCCCAGGTGCAGACCTGGTCAGTCAGCAGTGCTCAGCCTATGCCTGAGGACAGCAGTAGCAAGCCCAGTGTATAGCAGGAGTGGCCACCAGGCCCCACACCCACCCCCAGAGCGCGAAGACACAGGCCCAAAGGTCTGCTGGCCTGCACTCACAATACAGGGAGACTTCCTTTCTTTGGAGACACCAGGCACCTCTCAGCTTCCTCCTGGGTTCCTGTAATCCTCTTGCCTCAGCCTGCTGAGTAGCAGGGATCCCAGGCATGAGGTGCGGGAGGTCACAAGCTGGGAAACATCAGCCCATGCCTGACACCAAAGCCTGGACTTGGAAGATGGCCCCATTGGGCCTTTCACATCACCTCCCCATTCTCAGGACCATCATCCCACACCTAGGCCCCCTGGCCTGGGCTCCAGCCACTACCTTGGTTGAGGTAGGTCAGGGTCTCCTCATGTAGCTTCACGGCCGGTGACGTGGCGGCACACAGCACATACTGCAGGGGCGGAAGGCGGGCCCCGTTCTCAGGGGACAGCTGGGGCTCCTCCTGCTTGAAGATCGGCAGCGCAAGCACATCACTGCAACACACCAGAAGCAAGTCAGGGCCGGCTGCGAGGAGCCCTTCCCAGGCCCTGCAAAGGCGCTGGACTTGGCTGAGGACAGGAGGCGACTGGAGCATTGCTAGTCACAGCAGCCCGGTGGGCTTGGGCTCCCTCCCTTGGCTACAATCGCCAAGGTGCTTGAAATCACTCTTTCAGGGTCTAAGGTCCCCCAGCGGCTCTTGGGAGCTCTACTCAATCAAGTCCTAGAGTTAAACATGCAGCTTCTAACTTCAGAAACCATAAGGGACAGACTAGTAGCGAGGAAGTGGCCTTCCGGAGCCATTTAGTTTCACACCACAAAAGACTATATTATTTTTTTGTACCAGGAATCTAACTCAGGGCCTTGCACTTGCCAGGCAGGCCCTGTGCTGCTGAGCTATATCTGCAACCTGAAGTCTTATTTTTAGAATAATAATCTAAACAATAATTTTTTGGCCTGTTTTGTTGGCACATATCTACTGAAGACCCTATCTCAAAACATCAAAAGGCTGGTGAAAAGGCTTGGCAGTCTAGGCACCTGCTTAGCAAGTGCAAGGATCTGGGCTCATCCTGCTACAGCATGCCACATCAGCCCTGCATGCCAGCCACTGAACTGGCACACCACTGTAATCCCGGTGCTGGGGAGGCTGAGACAGGAGGATCACCGTGAGTTGGAGCTGCATAGCAAGACCCTGTACCAAATAAATAAATAAATAAATAAATAAATAAAATTTTTTTTAACAATTGTAAAGGCTAGTGATATAGCTCAGTGTGAAGGCCTTGGGTCAATCCCCAGTAAGACACAATAATAAATGATAAAATTATGTCTATTGTTTAATTGACTCTTCTATTTACCAGTCACTTCTCAGGCCAGTTAAACCTCCATCCCAGAACTGTAACCCATGCAAACAAAGAACTTACTTGCTTCCCTCACTCAAGCTGAGGTTTTCCTCTGCCCCTTCTAATAAGGGGACAAAGAGCCTGTAATCCTTACTGCACCAAGGTTCACAGGGATCTCTCCAAAATGCAGAAAGAGGAGGACGAACCTGGGTTTCAAGTCAATTTTCAAAAGTGTTCCGTTTCTCAGATTCTTTTCTTCTACCTCCAAACACACCCCCACACACATCAAAATAAAATCAGCCTCCCATCAGCATGTAGCCGAACTATTTGCTTCTAAACTTCTTTGTAAGAGATGGGGTCTCACTATGTTGCCTAACTGGCCTCAAACATCAAGGTTCAAGGGATCCTTCTGCCTCAGCCTCCTGAGTAGCTGGGAATCCCCATGCACCCCACTGAATCCACAACAAGGAGCATAACTGACTGTGCACAGCAGAAACTCACTCGAGATCTATACACTGTGAGTGCTGCAGAGTAACAGGGCCTCCCAAAAAGTACCATGTCCTAGTTTGATAATCTTCCTCCCTCCTTGGGTCCCAGGTTTGAATCAGATTAGCTGACCCTACTGTACTGCATAAACAGAGTCCCTGGCACAGTCTGTCCCCTGAACACATCATAAATGTGTGTCTCTGAGACACAAAGCCAACACACACCCCAACAATAGCTAACCAGTAGCCAGGAAAAGCCTGGCTTTGGGCGTGCCGGGAAGTCTCACCTACCAGGCTTCCCTGCCACCAGCTGCTGTCCACAAAGGATAGACAGTATGGGGCTGACCCCCGCTCCCCCAAGCATGCCTGCACTTTCCCTTTCTCCAGAGCTTGTGGTTACCTAGGAACATGGTATAAGCAGGCAGGCCTGCTCACCTGGGGAATGCAGTTTCATCAGTGTCTAGACCATGTTCGTTCGTTTAAGAACACATGTACTCCTGCCTTTAACTTAAAGAAAGAAAAATAGAGGATGCGAGGTTCGGAGGCTAAGAACCATTAACCAACAGCAGCTCACTTCCAGCCTGACATCCTTGTTTGCCAAGGAATAAAAGTCACCAGAACATCAAACAGAAAGGAATATGGGCCACTGCCTGGTGAGGTCACACGGCTTGTAGCAGTTCTGCAGGGTAAAAATGTCCAAAAAGACCTTTACAAGTCCAAAAATACAAAACAAAATAAAACAAACAAACAAACGAAAACAACAAGATCCTGTCTCAGGTCTATATCCCTGACCTCACCTTGGCCTGTATAAAATCAACCTCCAGGAAGACAAAACCCTCCGAAAGAAATGAAGTTTGAAAACACCAGGGCTAGAGGAGCCAGAGGTGGAGCCAGCAAAAGGGCCCTTCCTAAGCAGAGCCTTCCACTTTTGGATCTATAAAAAGAGGTGAGGCTAGAGATGGGGTTCAGGGGCATACTACTTGCCTTGAGTGAATGAGGTCCAATTCAATTCCCAGCAGCCCTAAAGAAAAGACTATGGACCTCCATCAGCTAGGCTGACTTTATAGCACCTTTCACCCTGTTTTCGGGCTCCTCATCACACAATACTAACCCCAAAGGTACCGGGGCTACTCCTCAGACAAGTCCATCTCAGGAGCAGATGTCAGAACTGTACCTCTCATGCAAGAGCACAACTCTTACCTAATGAGACATTTCGGGTCTCTAAGAAGTTTTAAACGCTGTACATATCCTCCTTTCAAGGCATGTCAAGATGCCACAAACTTACTGGCCACAAACTAAATTCAGACAAAACTACAATCCACACTTCAGTGAAAACATTGCATCACAGCATTTGATAAGTGAGCAAACTCTTATTCTTCTGCAAGAAACTAGCATCCTTTCAGTGGGACTGGTATCCCCAAAGCTGCTTCCCTTTGGTGACACAGCCAGGGTCTGCAGGGAGGCCACAGTCCTTAGGACCCTCAACTTTTTGCCATCTCCTACCACTATAAATAAAACCCGGCTGATCCATCAGTTAAACCCACTCTTCTGCTTTCTGGGAGGGTGAGGCCTTTAGGGAGAACAGCTAGACAGGGGTGATAACCCATAATCATGTTAAATTGGCGCAGGGACTTCTTGATGCCAAAAGCAAGGCAAAGCTCTGGCTTTGGCGCCGAAGGTGCCTGAGACGCCTTCGGTCTCACAATTCACTTTGCCTGAGCTCACATCAAATGCCCTTTGGGTTAAATTAGGGACATTTAATAAACTGTGACTAGGATAGAAATAAAGACAGGCTAAAGCTGGTTCCAGCGAGTTCAGAAAGTGAAATGACTGCCCATTAGTAACCAGCCAGCTGCACAACAAGGGAAAAATCTTCCTGGAACTGAAGTAAATGGGGGTCCTCCTTTCTAAGAAGGGGTTATAAAGAACTTTGCAAAACAGGCAGGACTTACTTTGAAGAGCACTAGTCAAATATCTGCAGGGGAAGAAAGATTTTTCACCAAGGACCATAAATGCTTCGGCCTTGGCAAAAAAGAGCAAGACCCCCTGGGGCAGAGTGACCTCTGGGTCCAACACCAGCTCAGTCGCCGGCCCCTGAAGGGTGCTGCCAGGGGCGTGAGGCTCAGAGAGGGAGAGAGAAGGACAGGGCAAACTTCCCTGGGCAGCCCCGCACAAATGGCAGAAGTTTCCTCTCGGTTCCCATACAGCCGGGCTCCAGGAGAGACACAGGAGGGGGCCGCTTCTGGATGCCGAGGCCCGCAGGTGTGCGGGTGCCCGGGAGCCGTCGAGGAGGGAACCTCGCGGGCGCAGATCCCGACCAGCCTCCCATCCCGGCCGCCCACCCCACGCGTCGGGTCCCCTGGGGTCAGCCATTGAATCCCCCAAGGAGCTCTGGGCGGGTCTTGTTCTGCCTCCCGGTAGGGCGCTCAGACGGGCGCAGGGCCCCGCGAGGGCGCCCCCTCTCCACCTAGGTGTCCGACGGCGCCCGACCGCGACCCCGCCCAGGGCCGCGCCATCGGGCCAGAGCGGCTGGAGGGGCGCAGGGCCCTTACCGCAGGTAGCTGCCCGAGTTGTGCTGGTTGTAGTGCTCGGGCTGCGTGTGCCAGAACAGCATGGCTGGAGCTCCGAGCGCGGGCGAGCCGCGGCAACCAGCGGAGACGCGGGCAGCGCACACCGCGATCACCTGAGACCGCGCCGGGAACCCGAGGTGCCCGGTGGCCCGGTGCATTTATGGGCGGCGCGGGCCGAGGGCGGGGCCGTGGCCGGACCGCCTCCCCGGACCTTGGCGGGAAGGCGGCTCCGGGCTGGGTGCACCTGGCCGACTGCGCCGCGGCGCGCCCTTTCCTGGAGCGAGCGCCCTCCAGGGCGCGGGGACAGAGGAGCGGCGAGGTGGGGCGCGGCGGGGCGGGGCAGGGCGGGGCGGGGCCCAGGTGACCCCGCTGCAGCCCACCTACTACTGCATCGCTCCGCGCCCTACTCTGAGCCCAGGGTTGATCCCCGGGGTGTCTCAGTAGTTGGAACACGCTCGGATGTCCGGTAATCTGGTCCAGGCTCAGGCATGCACAAACCTCGCCTTGCTCCTTTTTCCCCTAGCATTTCACACTGAAATTCCTAACGTTTTGAAATTTTCCTGTGTATTGGTTGCCTTTGCCCCTTGCAATGTAAGCACCGAGAGGGCAGAGCCTGGGTTCTCTTAACTCATCAACTGCCCAGAATAAATATTTAAATAAATATGAAAAAAGAAGTGCCTAGGAGAGTAATCAGAGCCGGCTTCGTGCCTGCGGTGGCCTTGCACTGGAGCCTGATGCGGCAGAAGCCTCTCCGGGAAAGCTCTGGGGCCGAACTGAGACGTGGGAGGGGCACCGTTTCTGCTTCTTTTTTCTTAGGACTCCTTTCCTCTCTCTGCCCTCTAGATTTTACTATGAGCGTATTTTACACAGAGCAGTAGAGTCCACTGTTTGCCTTTCGGAAAGATCTGTCTGGGAGCCGCATGGACAGCGTGTCATAGCCAACAGGGTCAGTTAGAAGAAAGCAGAGGTCCACAGGACAGAGACCACATCTGAGGGATATCAGGTCCCCAGAGCGTAGCACGGCACCTGGCACAGAGAAGGCAGCCATTCTGTCCCTGGGACCGAGGCCTGTAGCTCCCAGCTTCGTGGGCCTGGATATGGGTGAAAGCCCTCCCTCCCTCGCTGCCCCTTCTTACTCTCAGTGGCCAGTGGGCACCACTGGTAGTGTTCTGTCCTGAGAGGTATAGTGAGAGCAGTCGGTAGACAGCCCCACAGGCCCACCCCTCCAGGACCCCTCCTACCCCAAGGACATGTACCTCTTAGGGATGTCCACACTGTAGTGGTTACTCTGCATTAGTGCTGACGGGCTGCCTTAGCCCTGGGATTCCTCATGTAGTCAAAACCATGGCTGGCACCTGCACCACTGCTCCAGGTGCCCCTCTGCCCACCCCTGCCTCCTTCCTACCCCTTGCCCAGTGTTAACCCCAGGGGAGCTCCGTAACACACATGCTGAGCACTGAGTTTCCAAAAGGGACCTAAAGCCTGCAAGTGGCCTGGGGCCTGTTGGTGCACTACTGCTTCCTGGAATCTGTCAGTCTAACCACAGAGGCTTGGGGAGGGGTCAGTTATTACCCTGCCTTGTGACCAGCGAAGGGTTGGCTGTCCTGGGAACAGAAGGGTTTTGGAGGCCAGAGAAGACCCTGATTGCATAGGTGGAAGGGACACACACAGCCCATCAGTAATTTTTATATCAATCATACAAATGGTAATATTTTGCTACATTAGCTTAAATATACTATGAAAGCTAATTTCATGTTTGTTTTACTTTAAAAGTTATGCATTTGTGGCTTATGTTGTACACCTGTTATATGGAACTGGCCTAAGGCAGTAACTCAACCCCACCCTACCTCCAGGATGAGAACCTCTGGAGATATTTTTAGTTGTCTCCCCTGAGGGAGATGAGGTGCTACTGGCACATAGCAGGCCAGGAGGCTTTAGATATCCTACAGCACACAGGATGACTCCCTGCAAGACTGGGCATGGTGGCCCAGGCCTATAATCCCAGTACTTGGGAGGCTGTGGTCATTGCAAGGAGCATCACCGCAAGTTTGAGTCTCTCTTGGGCTACAAAGTGAGCTCAGAACCAACCTGATCTGCATAGTGAGACCCTGTCTCAAAGAGGAAAAAAAACAAAAACCACAGGGTGACTCCCCAGAACAAAGAATTATCTGTCCATGATATCTGTAATGCCGGGAATCTAGTCTTGTTTTGTTTTACAGTACACTAGGGGTGGAACCCCAGTCTTCTTATTCTTTCTTTTGCCATGTGTGCCTTCTTCCATTTGTGAAGTATTGGCGTAGTGGCTGCTGGAGTTCCAGCCATTATGACAGCATTCCCACCAAACACAAAGAGGAAAGGCAGAATAAGGGCACACCTTCTCTCTTCAGAGAAGGCCTAGACACCACTTTCTCCTTCTTTCTCCTTTCCTGAAAGCTAGTCACCTGATTTCTCCTTACCACCAGGAGCTACTGGGAAATGGAGTTTTTATGGGAGTGGCAAGTGCTGTGCCAGAAAGCAGGGATTTCTCACTGAGGACGATACGAGAATGCATCTGTGGGAGGGACTAATAGCTGGCCTGCTTTCCAGGTTCACCAGACAAGGAATGTTATTCTCAAGGTACAGAGAAACTGAGGCACACAAGTCAGGGTGTGACCAAGACACAACAAACAGCAGGGCCGAGAGAGGGCTGAGGTCGCCTGACTTAACTCATCCACCACGTTGTCTGGCATGCTTGGATCAATCCATCCGTGTCCCTCGTGTCCACTCTGCTGGTGGCCCAGATGGCCCTCAGCTGCGGTCCGTGTCCCATCCTGGGTCTCTGTCAGGAGCCTTGGCAGTTTCTCAGGAGGAAGCAGCTTTGTGCCTTCGACTCCAGATTATGTCTTCTGTGAGCTCTGAGCACGGGGCCAACCTCAGCTTCTCAGATTTGATGACTGATCCAGGAATGGAACGTGTAGCAGAGGGAGACAGGAAGTCCTGAACACCTGGAAATAGTCCAAAATGCAGCGGTTCTCGTCATCATCATCTTTGCTGCTGCCTGCGGCTGCTGGGGATGCAGCCCAGGTTTCAGTGGGTGCTACGTAAATGCCTCGTACGAGGCTCATCTCCGCTCAAGGATTCTTTTTAAAAAATGTTTCTTCAGAAGTCAGAGTCTAACTTACAATTTGTGCACATTGTTGAGATTTTGTGCATTTTGTTGTGTAGTTGAGGCACTGGCATGGAGCCTAGGGCCCCCAGCACCTCTGGCAAGACTCCTCACTGAGCTGTGCCCCACCCCGATTGGTTTTGCAAAGTATAACTGTTCGAAAACTGACTTCTCCCCCCAGCTGTTCTTCTCAGACCCGGCAGACGCAGCAGAACAGGCGCCCATCCAGCACCCACTCCACACTGCTAAGCCCTGCCGGCAGACACCGTCCTAGCACTGGGCCTCACAAGGGCCTGGGAAACAGCTGCTAAGTCCATCTTGCAGATGAGGCTGTGGAGGCCCAAGAGGCCCAGTGACCTGCCCTGGATGGCGTCATCAGCCAGTGGAGGAGCTGGGATTTGAACCCAACCCCTCCAAATCCAAGAACCATGCGGTGACCCTCACCTGCCCCCACCCCCACGCTTGCCAGCATCAGACTTTTGGCAACTGTAGGGCACTCCTCTGAGGGCTGCTCCCTGGTGGTGGTGGGCAGCTGCAGCATGACCCTGGGTGTTGTGGACCACAGAGCTCTGCTACCTGCTTCACACCACCTTCCATGAATGTCCCAGGTTCCCTGCAAGAGGACCACACAGAACACCCCTTCCCCAGGGACAGTGTCAGCTGCTATAGAGACACTGGGGAAGTTAGGAGGGGGATCACAGTGTGACTTCACCAGGGAGCCCAATAGGAGAACAGGAGGTGGGAACCCATGCCCTTCCTATCTACCCCCATCTTGGGGTGATCGATGGTACTCACCCACTTTAACTGTGCTCTCAACTGCAGTCTCTGGTCCAAATTGGCCCGCTGGGGCAGTGGAGCCAGCAGGGGGCCCAGCACATTCTGCCTCAAAAACCAAGGCTCTGTCCCCTGCACAAAGCTGGAAGTTGAATGAGAAGAGATCAAGGAATCGCCTCGAGGCATTTGGCCCTGGGG
>PVKN010004580.1:0-17873 GCA_004027915.1 Capromys pilorides
GCCCTACTTCTGATTTTAGAGAGAAAACATTTAACCATTTAGCATTTCACCATTAAATACATAATTAGCTATGGATTTTAAAAAAAAAAAACATATTGGTGCCCTTCATTAATTTGGGAAATTTTCTTTTTATTTATAATTTACTGAGATTTACTTTTTTTTTCTTTTCCAGACAGGGTCTCATTATGCAGTTCAGGTTGGCCTTAAGCTCCCTTTGTAGCCCAGGCTGGTCTCATACTTGAAGTGATCCTCCTATCTCTGCTGTAATCCCTGAGTGCTGGGATTACAGGTATGCACCACCATGCCCAGTGAGATTTACTTTTTAAGGTCATGAAAGAATATTAAATTTGTCAAATGATTTTTAATTGAAACAGCAATATAATTTTCCTCCTTCATTCTGAAGGTGTGATGAGTTATACTGATTGATTTAAACTAGAAAACCAATATTACATCTTGGTACAAACCTTTTGTGGCCATAATGCATTATCTTTTTTATAGATCATTGAATTTGATTTGTTAGCATCTTTTTTTTTTTTTTTTCCGCTACTGGGGATGGAACTCAGGACCTTGCACTTTCTGGGCAGGCACTTCAGCGGCGGAGCCATCTCCATAGCCCTGATATGTCAATGTTGTTGATTGCACTCATTAAGAAATTTTGTTTGCGTGTTTATGAAGGTTGTTTGTAATGTCTTTGATTGTAAAGGACATTGTCTAATTTTATCAAATTTATTCTCATGAAATGAGTTGAGATGATTTCTTTCCCCCCTTTCTGATTTGCATAAAAATCATATTATAACATTCTTAAATATCTTATAGAATACATCTGTGAAAACATCAGAGACTGGTATTCTCTTTGTGAGGTATTTTTTGTTTTATTTTTTTAGTTAAAAATGAGATTTCAAGGGCCAGCCAAATAGCTCAGCGGATCAAAGTGTCTGCAAGCAGGCGCAGGGGCCAGGGAATTGATACCCAGGCCTGCTGTACCAGCCTCGCCCCCGGGGTGTGCTGAGATGGCAGTTGAAACTGGGTGTGGTGGCGCTCACTTGTAATCCCAGCTCATGCGGGGCTGTAAACAGGTGGATCACTACAAGTCTGAGCCCGAGACCTTGAATACCCTGTAGACCCGTCTCTAAAATACAAAACAAAACAAAACAAAGAAGTGAGGTTTCATTAATAGTTATGACATTTTTCTCTCATTTTCCAATTAATGTCTGTAAGGCTTATGCAATATTTCTTTTCCACTGATTGAAATTTATGATTTTTCTTTTTTTTCAATGTTGATGTAGAGATTTATTTTCTTAATTTTTTCAACCAAATATTGGCTTGATTGACTGTATCTTTTATATATTTTCTATTTATTGATTATTTTTCTTCTTTTCCCTATCTATCTATCTATCTATCTATCTATTTGGTACAGGGTCTCTTTACTAGCAGACACATAGTGGTCCTCCTCTCTCAGACTCCCCAGCATTGGGATTACAAGCATGCATCACCATACCTGGTCTCTGTGGTCTGCCTGGCTCCTGGGCCAGCATGGCATGCAGTACCGGGGATCAAATCCTCGTCCTTGCACTTGTCAGGCAGGTGCTTAGACCTGTTATCTCCCTAGCCTCTAGTTACCTTAAGTTTAATTTTCACCTTTATGTCTATATACTTAAGGTTTTCACCATAGTAATTTAAGCATTAAGGATTATTATATATTTCCTTCTAAAACTGCTTTAGCAGCCTCTTTCAGGTTTGCATGTGCTGTGTTTATCATTGTCTTAGTTACTTTTTACTCGTTGCTGGGACAAATACCCAACACTCAAAATGAAGAAAGGAAAGGTTTATTTAGCTCACAGTTGCTGGAGGTTTCAGTCCATATTCGGCTGGCCCAAGGCTGAGTGGAACAGGGCAGAGAGCATCCAGTTCATGGTGGTAGAACAGCAACAATTGCAACAGAGGCAACCAACAAACCAGGGCGCAGAGAGCAACAGCCTCTGTCTGTCTCTCTGTCTCTCTTTATCTTACATTCAGGCTCTCAGTCTTAGCCTATCCACCTTAGGCCACACCCATAATCCCATCCGTACTAAAGCACATAATCCCAGTGGATCAAGAGTCAAGTAATCCCAACAGTACTCAGACCCATAGTCCCATCAATACTAAAACACATAATCCCAGTGGATCATGACTCAAGTCTCAAACTCTAGAAGTCTCTGCCCCATGATTGCATGAGGCTTTGGGGGGACAACTAGACATAAAGCATAACAATCATCATGTATGCTAATTGTTTAGTTTTACTATTCACATGATCCTCACTAGTACACAGTGGCAGTGCGCAGCGCCTGCATCCATCGCGAGGAGCTGGTGCGCACGACCACATGCCGCTTGCACTTGTAAGACTTGTTCTTCTCGTGTGTTCGCTCCTCTGCTTTTACTTCTCAGTTGTTCATTTCTTCCACTACCTGTTCATTCATTTCTTCCCCATTTGCTTTTTCTCTTTCTTTCCTTTTCTTAAAAAAAAAACTCTTGCTTCTTGAGCCACCTGAACATGCATCTGCACACCTCTGGGTGGGCGTGTGTGCACATCAATAAGTGCTGCATATGTGTAGTAGGGAGCGGGCCTGCGATGCGGCGCTCACGGAGGGAGGTGGGGGAGGGGCGGGGAAGGGCAGGAGGAGAAAGCTCCGCTTGCTAAGCTCTACTCTGAGTCAAGGCACTCAATTACACCGTGTGTAAATCCCATGTCATCCTCACAACCCTGTGGAGTAAGGATTCTTGCACCCACCTTTCAGAAAGAATCCTGAGCTCCAGGAGGTAGAAGGAGCTCCCCTGAGACCACACTGCTAGTAATTAACAGGTAAGGATTCAAACTCACACCTCTCTGCCTCGAATCTGGACTTGTTTCATTTTAAAATAATTTTCCCCAGAAAGAGCCTGTTAAGAAATTTGAGCAAAGGGTAGATAGTTTCCAGATATACGATTGGGAAAAAGGACAGAAAATCCATAAAGAAATGGATTCTGCTCTGCCAGCTCTGACTTGCTGGACCTGGGTGGGTGGGTGGGGACCTAAGGATCCTCTGTTACAACCTTTTACCTGAACCCCAAGTGATCTAGAGGGACTTTTGATCACACACAAGAGAATGCTAAAGGCGGGAGAATTTAACTACAGGGATCAGAGGTTTAAAAATTGAGAAGAACAGAAAGGGAACATAAGACCCACCAGGAAGGGGCCCAAGGTCTAGGGATTGAGGATGAGGTCAGAGGAAGAACAGAACCCTTAGGTGACAAAAACGCCACTGTGTCCTGAAACGGATGGGAAAGGGGGGTGGAGGGGGGCGCTGGAACAGCGTGGCAGACAAGGGCCTTTCCAGCAGCAGCTCACATGTGGGGGCCAGCATGAGTCATGCAGGCGGGCAGTCTGCGCAGGCGAGGTGAACGCTCAGGTTGCAAAAGCCAGCAGACTGTGAAAGGGCATTTTGATGAAGCAAGATGTCACAGCAAGGGCCAAGAAGGGAGGGAGGTGGGGGATTGGAGCTGATGGATTTCTAAGCCCTCCCCAGTCTCGGTTAAATGCGAATCTGTCCCACTTTTTTATATTATAAAATAAAAACAATAACGTCACACATTAACAAACTCTGAAGGAACAAAACAGTATTCAGGGAAAACACTCAGCTCGTCCTCCTTTGCTCCCCAGGCCCCCTTTCCAGAGTGACTTCTGGCACCAGACTGTCAAGTGCCTGCCACAGGTAGGCTTGGCATTGGAGAGCCTCTGTGTGAACAGTGTGACACTTTTCGCCCAAATGAGGGCCTACTGTACACGCCCCTTTCCATCTGGGTCTATTAGACAGTTACAACTTCTAGCTATTTTTTGAATATGATTCCTTATCAGTACACGGAGAGGAGCCATACTGCTTTTTACCAGCCACACACTTATCTGTCTTACAGATATGTCATAATTCAGTGTCTGGTCTCCTATTAATGGAATTCAGCGCAGTGTCCCATCTCTGGCTGCAATGCATACCCTTGGATGCATGATTTGCTGCGAGTGTGTGTGAGAGAGGGAGGGGCAGCAGGGACAGATGGAGTGGGAGGTGAGACAGTAGGTGAGAAGCCAGGGCCAAAGGACTGAGTGAGCGTTTAAAAATACGGAGACTGTCTGTCCTCCTTTGAATGTGTGCTGGCTGCTCATGTGCGAATAGGTGCAGCTGGCCTGGGAAGTCCCCAGCTTACGGGAAAGACAGAGCAGAGGTAGAATTATATTTGCTGTTTGTCTCAGCTGTTCCCACAGCGCTGTACATACAGGGTCAAGTAGTTCCCATAGAGCAGCTGCTAAAGAATACAGAGTGTGTTTAGATAAAAAAAAAAATTATCACAGGGCCAGCGAGGTAGCTCAGCGGTCTAAATTGCCTGCTTAGGAAAGCTTAGGGAAGCGCAGGGCAGTGCTCACAGTAAAGGACAGTGTGATTAATCCCCCATCAAGAAACTGCCTCTTCCTTAGAAGACATTTCTCCCAGTGTTCACTTTCTGCAGCAGTCTTGGAAATATTTTTTGTCTTTACAAGGGAATACAGAGGTTGGGGAAGGAAAAGGGAAATAAAAAGAATTAAGATGTGTTGCACCCATGTACCCACTCCCCACAATGAATGTAATCATCTGCTGCAAATATATAATAATAAAAAATGAATAAAATAAAAATAAAAAACAAGGTATGGTCCAAAGTACAATGAATGTAGCTGAGTGCCATCCAATGGAAAGCAGACTTGTGAAAACATTACAGTGTGTCCTCTTCCATCTTACTTACTGAATTCAGCACCATGTGACTTCTGGCTTTTTGCCAAAGTCCAAATGATGGTGAAAGATAAACAGCTTGAATCCATCAAGACATATAGGAAACCATGGCTGTGCAAGTAAAGACTTCACGAAACAGTATATCCAGAACTGCTTCAGAAACTGGCAAGATTGATGGGATGAGTGTGTTTGAAGTAACAGAGTGCATGAGGAAGGAGATTAATGTCAACATAGCTTTTACTGCAATACATTTTTTCCAAATATGAAACATTCACCATACTTTGGAATCACACTTTCTATTTTGTCTCAAGCTCAGAAGGTGGGAGGAATTCCAAAGCCACTGGTCTTTAATAGTGTCAGAGGTTCCCTGTGTCTTTCAGGGGAAAAAATACAGATCCTTTGTTTCTAGAAGTGTGTGCTGGTCATGATGAATACCGAAGCCAGATCCTGGTCCAAGTTGGCCTTGGCCGTAGGTGCAGGATCTTCCACTGGGTCGACTCACCTCAAGCAGAGCCAACACAGCACGTCTGTGTCTGCTTCACCCAGCTTCTGTGAGTCCCTGGTACCCTGCAGCGACCCAATAGGGCACCCAGATTCTGGAGCAATTGGGTGTCTTCTGGGTGCCTCACTCCCACGTCCACACACTGCAGGACTTTTGTTCCCAAGACAAATCTGTGGGAATCCTGTTCTCCCACGAGTCTGTGGTGTGGGCAGATGAGGGAGAAACATGCTACCGCGCAGTACCTCACCCTGGTGCTAGGCTGGGCCACTGGCTTCTTTTGTGTGGCAGAAGCACAGGGCAATCAGGCCTTTGGTCTCCCCTTGTTTTATTTCCTCATTCCTCAGGGGCTTCCAGCCCCAGCCAGGTACAAAGCTCTTTCCCTCTTAGCACATCAGGTCTGAGGAAACAAGAGCCATCCAGCTATTCTCTAGCCCCTATGGAGATGCCTGGCCCCAGAGAGTGGTTCTGTTTGCCCTGTTTTTTGTTTGAACATTTAAAAAATAATTATAAAGCAAGTACCTTAACAACTTTCATCCAGGTTCCAGGAATAGCATATTGTTATTACAGTCTCCTGGCAGCCCCCTGGGTGTCCCCTCCCTATTTCCTCTCTTTGTACAAGTAACAGATAGGATCCTGGAAGCTTTCCCCTGCTGTATCCCCTGCCACCAGGACATCCCTGCCTTGGTGCCAGCTGGCTATGGACTGAATCCCCTCAGCTATTAGCTAAATCAAACCTTTCTTCCGTTAAGTTGTGAGTGTTGAGTGTTGCATTTAGCAGTGGAAAAGCCGATTACTACACCATAAGCAAGTCTGAAAAGCACTGAATGAGCGCTCTCCTCCTGAGAAGCCTGTTTCTTCTTCGTCTCCACCTTTGCCGTCTTCTTCTTTTCTTTCTCATGTATATCCTTGTCTTCTTCCCTGGTCTCAGAAACTCTGAAGTTTTGCTTTCTTTCAACCCATGGCCTCTTTCCTTGCCACACAGTTGGGTGAGGAAGAAATAAGAGCTGATAAAAAGTGTATTTTTACAAAATATATAAAAGTACATAAGTAAGGCAGAGGTGGTTTTTTGCAGCACCCCTTCCCTTTGGTTGGGAGCCTCAGGAAGCTAGGAAATTGATCAAATGTGTGTAGGCGGGTCTGGGTCTCAGTGCTTAAAGCAAACTCCTGAGATAAGCATCCTGTTTGGTCAGCTATTAGTCACTAGGCGACCTTGTGTCATGTATTACAAACTTTGCAAAAATATAAATAAGGCATCATTTTGTTGCATAGTTGCACTAATCTTGCCCATCTGGCAGACCAGCAACCGCCTAGCCCAGCATTTGTCTTCTTGTCTGTCTTTCTCATTCCTGCTGCAGTCTTTCCCCAGGTAGAACCCTTCACAATAAGACCAATGGATCCCTACACCTTTTATTAAAACTCAGCATATTTCTTGCCCAATATCAAGAACCTTGGCCATTCACTCGTCTTCCTTGTGTCCTTCCTGTCCTCTTCTCCCTCCTCCTGCACTGCTGGTCATCTCTGACTGCAGGTCATGAAGACAACTCCAGTAGCTAGAAGTAATCATAGAGCACAAACCACACACAGGTCACAGTTATAGGCAGAGAGACTGGTTATGGAATCCAGTCCTGTCTATAGTTTTCATTAGAATAACTGAACTTTGGGAAGGTTTCCATGCGTAGTTCTGAATGCAATCATTTTGGGCCCCTCCCTATCACTTTGCCCTACCCTGGCTTACAATTCATTTTCCTCCTGGACCCTAGAGAAGCCTGTCACATGCCCATTTCTCCTTGTTCCCTTTGCTGTCTGCATTGAGCAGTCTCTAGCCACTTTGGTCCCTGTTGTAATAGAATGGACTAATATTTCTTTGTGTATCTCCTGGGGTGCTATACCTTTCAGATCCAGCCAGGAGTAGAAACCCCATGAATTACTCAGGTGGAGAGAATTGAATACAGAGTTGCTGACAGGGCTGAAGTTCCCCACTATTGCTGAGGGAAGGAGAGAACCCAAAACATTATGGAGGTAGCAACTGTGGGAAGTAGCTACGACAACACTCCCGGGGCTGGGAAAGCAGAGATGAGAGTGAACTATTAAGACCCAAAGCGGGGAAACTTAGAGCTGAAACCCAGTCTTCTGAGGAGGAGGGGCTAGCTAAGCTCAGCTAACTCTCGTGTCTCTGGTCTCGGGGAAGAGAACGCAAACTTGCGAGAAGGGCCGTATGCCAGCAGAGGCCGGTGTCTCCAACAGGGGGGACTGGATCCAGAAATGCTGATTCTGTGGTGGAGAAACTGTACACTGGGCTCAGGCACTGCTATAGGAAGGATTTGCCACTCTAGTTTCAGAGTGTGGTGAGAGGCAGGACCAGGGCCCCCTGGAAGCCAAGTACACAGCAAGCAGACTGGAAGGGACAATCCCTTCTCCCTGCTACCATTCCAGTCTCCATCCCCTGGGCCGAGCCAGTTGGCTAAGAGCATCATAAAGCAGGCTGGAAGCAGAGGACAGAACCGGGGCTGAGGGGACAGTAACTTCGTGAGCAGCACAGAGGGTTTGTAAGGTAACCCAGCACCGGCTCTGCTAGGACCGCCAGGGCTGGGTACCTGCCCACTGTACTCGTGTGGACTGCTTTCTCCCTGCCAGTGCATGGCACAGTGCCTGCTCTCGGGCACCTACAGTGCAGCGCCCCCACAGAAGAGTGTGAGGTTACTACAGGACAAGCGAGATGCTGCCTTCCACAGCTCACACCCCCCAAGACCTTGAAGTTCTCCCCTCTTTTAGGAGCAATTAAGAAAGCCCCCTCAGAGTTGGGGACAACTTGCCAGGCCTGTCATCTCTTAGGGCAGAGAGCTGGACTATGTTTGTTTTCTGGGATGGGAGCTTGCCAGCCCGTTTGAGGAAACCAGGGAGATGACATGTCGGGAAGGGAGTGAGGGGCTGAGTGAAGGACAGAGAGATGAGGGAAATCAGTAGTGTCCAGAACAGGCAGAGTCCAGGAGGCTGGGAAAGAGCTTGGATTTTATTCTGTGTGAGGTGGGCAACTCTTGGAAGAGTTTTAGGCGCTGAGCACGAGTATCAGATTTGTGCTAAAAACGAGCTCTCCATGGAGCCCAGCAGCAAGGATAGAAATAGAAAGAGCAGAGCGTGCCAGGAAGTGTGCTCCCCAATAATATTCCCCTTAAATCTCTCACTAATACCCTAGGGAGCTGACATCACCCTTACCTCATGGGTGAAAAAGTGAGGCTTAGAAAGTCACCAACTGATTAGAACCAAGACTCAAGTCTAGACAATAGGTGCCCAGCAGGCTGGGCCTTGTTCTGCTTCTAGGAGGGGTGCAAGGACAATGTCCTCCGAGTTATTGTGAGGATGATGATAATGAAAGAACCTTTGACTCTATTTACTTTTGAGACTGGGCCTGCCAAGCCTTGAACTCTGATTGGCTTTGAACTCACTCTGTAGTCCAGGCTGGCCTCAAACTCATGACAATTCTCCTGCCTCAGCCTCCTGTGTGCTAGATTTACAGATATGTGCCCCTACGCCTGGCTAACCCCTGACTCAAATCCATGCTGGGTTCAGTTCTGGGGAGAAGGGTGTTGCCTGAATTAGCCCATCTGTAGAAAGTAAGCGGTGAAAAGGTAGCTGCTTAGCTTCGTCTTTACCTCAAGTGGCGTTCGTAGGACCTGCAGTTGGATGTCTAATGCACTGACAAAGGCAAGCACTGGGTCACGTTCCTGATTCTAAAGAGAATGCCTTCCTCTCTGTCTTCCTCCCTCTGTCTGTCCCTTTGCGTTGTATGTCTTTCTTGATCTATTAATGCCATCTTTCCTTCCCTTTTGTGCTCTCTCTGCCATTGACCTCCTCGCTATCTCTGTCTCATTCTGTCACTTCCTCTCTTCTCTTGCTCTGTTCCTCAGCCACAGGGTCTTTGGTGAACCCTGGAAGGCAGAGCAGGAGACGGGTTAGGTGGCAGTGTGGCTACATTCAAGGACTCGGATGCTGGATCAGTCTGTGTCTCTGTATCATGTGGTGGTTTCTTTCTTGAGTCTTCTCTCTCATTTAGACAATTGACAAAAAAATAAATCCAAGCCTTCTGCTTCTGACTTAGCAATCCAGTGAAGAAAAAGCACCTCTTTCCTAATACTTCCAGCAAACGTCTGGAAGCTGACCTGCTTTGACTAATTGATTCAGGCTGGGCAGCCAGCCCATTCCTACAGCCACACTGGTATCGTCACTGGTCAGAGCTGAATCGCTTGGAGGAAGGCATGGGTGGGTGAGGTCAGCCCCATGATAGGATTAAAAGTGTTTATTCAAAGGAGAATAGGGTTGTTGTTACCTGAAGAAGAGGGAGTGGATGCTTGATAAACCAATACAGCATCTGCCTGGTGTTGGCAGCACTTGATCGGGATTTGCAGTAATCAAGAGGAAGGGAATTTCCAAAGGAAGAAGGGGGCAAGTTCCAGCCGTGGCTGGAGACAGTTTCACTCGCACACTGATCCTCCTGGTAGGTAGGACGGAGGGAGAGCTCATCCCTTCCTCATTTCCTTTCGAAATAGCATTTGTTGTTGTTGTTGACATTATCATTATTATTTGCTTTGAGAAGTTTTATTATGGAAGACTTCAAACACATACAGAGTAAATAATAAACCTCCGTGAAGCCCATCACCCAATTTTTCCATTTTTGCTGTTTTTCCAGTCATATTTTACTCATCCTCTCCCACAAAGTGTTTTAAAGCAAAGCCCACATTATTTTGCCGCTAAACATCCAGGTATGTATTTCTAACATACAAAGGCTTTAAATAACCATAAACACAATACATAACCAAACTTAAAATAATTTCCTAAAATAACCTAAGGACAAATCTGTGTCATATTTCTATGATTTTTCTAAAAAATTCTACAAGTTGATTTGAATTGAGACACATAGTCCATGCATTATATTTGTTGATGTATCTCTCAAGTCATTGTTTATTTCCAGCAAAGTTTTATTTGAAGGTGAATTTTAAGCCCCTTTTGGATGTCATATTTTTAATTTTCAGTGCTGAGAACTGAACCCATGCTTCAAGCATGCTGGGGAAGCACTCTGCCCATGAATTCTCACCTAACACCCTTTCAGGTACCAGGAATCAAACTCAGGACCCTGGGCTTGCCACGCAGGCACTGTGCTGCTGAGTTATAACCCTAGTCCTGGCCCTTTTAGTCTACTATAGCCTCTCTTCTTTTTCCTTCCATGACATTTATTTGTTGAAGAAACTAGGTGATCTTGAACTTTCCTGGCAATGCCCTAATATCATGAAGCTGTCGACCATGTTCTATCCTGGGCTCTGTCATCTGTAAAATGCACCATAGATCTAGATATGGATTCTGTGTGGATCACTTTTCTCTCCTAGCTTTTTTTTTTTTTTCTTTCTGGCAAGTAGGCTCCTCCAATGATGTCCTTGCTATTGTATTGTGTCCTAGAAGAAGGTATACAATGTCAAGTTCCCATAAAGAGAATTCTTTTAATTCTTCCATTTTAGGAAAGATGTGAGATTTTTCTGTAGATGACACACCATTCAGTCTAAAATTTCCCTTTTATTCCTAGATTGCTATTATTATTTCATTTTTAAAATATATTTAGTACAGGGTCAAACTACACAGATTGGACTTGTGGTGATCCTCCTGTTTTCAGCTTCCCAAGTACTAGGATTATAGGCATGCACCATCATGCCCAGTCTCATTCACCATCTCAGTGTGCCCTGGGAGAGGGGCCAGCATAGCACCAGGAATCAAGCCCCTGGTCCCTGCACCTGCCTAAGCAGGCGCTTTAGTCTGCTAGGCTATCTGGTTGGCCCTTCTAAGACATTATTTTGATTTAATTTAATTTAACTTGTTTTGGTACTGGGAATTGAACTCAGGACCTTGTGCTTGCCAGGAAGGCATGATAAAATGTTTTGAAAATGTGAATGGATGTTTAACTCTCTAAATGTCTTTTCCGGATCTTTTCATCTGTTTTAACTTCTGATCCTAGTAACCAGGTGTTCTATCCACATAGAAGAAGCTGGGCATGTTTGTATATTTCTTACTTTTTTGTGTTCTCTGAAAGAGTTTGTGCTGAATTTGAAATGTGTCTTCTCAGAATGTTTGGTGGAACTTGCCTGTAAGTCTTTCTTCATGGGCTTGCTTTTTTTGCCTTGTGGGAACATTTTCAACCACTGATTCTAGTTCTTTCATGGGTTTAGACTCCTTGGGTTTTTGACATTTTCAGTTAATTTGGTGAGTTATATTTTCCTATGAATTTGTTTGCTCCATTTGCATTTTCAAGGTATTGGCATCAGATTTTCATATTTCTTCCTGTTGTCACCTTTTCCATGCTGATGTTCTCAGTTTATGTTTTCTTGCACTTTTCTTGGTCCACATTGCCTGGGATGTATCAGGTTTCTTAATCTTTCAAAATAACCGACTTTTTAAAAAAAAACTTTATTTATTTATTTATTTATTTATTTATGTTATGGCTAACTCAGCCTGCCCTGGGGGTGGGGCTGGCACAGCATGTGGTGCTGGGTATCGAACCACATTCCCCATGGTTGCCTAATCTTGCCTAAGCAGGTGCTTTAGACCACTGAGCTATCTCGCCAGTCCCAAAAAGAACCAACTATTGACTTTGTCGGTCTTCTCTGGTTTACATTTCCTCCTTGCCGTTTCATGAATCCAGCATTTAGCATATCTATCTCTCTGCGTTCTTGTGTGCTCAGCTGCCTCTTCACACTGTTGGACCCTGAGATCATTACCTCTAGCCTTTCTTTTGCATCTCATAATGACACTGAACATGGTTAGTCTTCTCTCTAAGTCCTGCCTCAGTCCAACTCCTAAACCTCTGAGATGTAGTTTTCTCATTATAAAATAGTTTGAAAATATTTTCTATATAACTTACACCGATTTCTATTATATCTTTTGTGACTTGTCAGCTTTTGGAAGTGGATTTCTACTTTTATGACTGTTAAAATAAATAAATTTCCATTTATGTTGAGCAAAGGGCACACAGATCATGGGTCTGCTTTGCTGAGTTTTGCCAAAAGCATACAGCTGTGCAAATCCTACGTCCGTCAACAGAAGGACTGTTTATTTCCATGACAGCAGAAGCTTGTCTGGTGGCATCTCCATCACTCTTTGTTCCCCTTGCACAACCAGAAGCAACAGCTATTCTGATTCAGCATCACAGCTTTGCCTTTGTAAAGTGTAAGATAATGGAATCATAGCGCATGGACTCTTTCATGTTTAGCTTTTCCTTTTCGTGAGAGTGTGTGTTCGCTTTTTCATGTTGTCCCTTGTGTCTTGTTATTGTTTTCCTTCCTCTTTTGCTTCTCCTTTGCTTTCCTCCCCGTTTTCTACCCTATTCATCATCTTACCCCCCCTCGTTTTTTCTTTTCATAGTGCCTTGTGCGTGTGATGATCACAACTTGTTTACCTGCCCTTCTGTTGTTGGACATAGGGGTTGCTTCCAGGTTTTGACAATTAGGATTAAAGCTGTTATGAATGTTGTTATACAAGCCTTTTTGTGGGATATGTTCTTGCTTCTCTTGGGCAAATACTTCGGAGTGGAAATGCTGAGTCATACAGTAGGTGTGTGTTTGCCTTTACAAGAAGCCAAACAGTCTCTTAAGGTAGTTTTTCCAATTTATACTCCTACCGGGAAAATAAGCCCTGACATTTGACATTTTAAGGCTCTTATCCTTTTTAATTTTAATTACTGTATGGAGTAAGATATGATGTCTCAGTTGTTCTTAAAAGTCAGTCTTTTATATTATGTATGATAAAATGCAATATATTTTGAAACAGGGTCTCATTATGCAGTCCAGGCTGGCCTTGAACCCAAGGTCTTTCTGCTCCAGCTTCCTGAGCACTAGGATTACAGGTGTGCATCACCATGCCAGGCTGAATTTTTAAGTGTATAATTTGGCAAATCTTGACAAATCTATAATCATCTGTATAGCTACAACCTTGAGTTAGAATATAAAACATCACTGTCGCCTTGTACTCCTCTGCAGTCTACTGTAGCCTACCCCTGCCCAGGTAGCCAGGACTTGATCACTAAAAGTCGGTTCTGCGTGTTCAAGAATTTGACACAAGTGGAATCTGGCTCTATGTACATTTTTGTACGTGGGCTTCTTCCAGTCAGAATCATTTTTTGAGATTCATCTATTTTTTAATATTTAACATTGTCTCTTTTTATTATTGTTATTTCATTTTCAGGTGTACCCACCTTGTTTATCCATCCTCTGGATGTGGACCTTTGCTTTATTTATAGTTTGGGCTCCAACGAATAAATCTTCCAGGTTCACCCAGTGTCAGTATCATAGCCAATAAGGTTTACCTGAGGAATGATTATTGCTAATGATACATCTTCCAGGAACACTTTCACACAAGTATTTTTAAGATATACGTCTTTCTCTTAGATTCGCTCTAGGAATTTCTAGGAGTGGAGTGGTTTGACCACATGGAAGGTGTATATTGAATATTTAAAGAAACTAGCAAACCATTTTCCAAAGTGATTATGTAATTTTAGAATTCCACCAGTACTGTATAAAGGGTTTCCCTCTTTTTTAATTTTAATAATTCCAGTATGCGTGCAGTCTTTTTTTTTTTTTGGTGGTACCAGTGATTGAATTTAGGACCTTGTGCTTGCCGGGCAAGCGCTTATTCCACTGAGCTATGTCCCTGGCCCCCATGGGTGCAGTACTTGTAAGGTGCACTTCTCTGATTTTTGGTCATGTTGGCCAGCTTTTCACCAGCTAATGTGTTCTTCTGTGCAATGTCTGTTTCAAGTTTCGCCCCACTGTGAGTAGTTTATCTTATAATTACTGAGCCCCAGGAGATACTTGTCATTTTATTCTTCAGTTATTCGTCCCAAAGGAATCTGGAGCTTACCTCTCCTTCACCTGCGAGAGTGGATGGCAGCCAGCAGGGCAGGTGAAGGCATTCAGGGGATTCCCGCACTGTCTGGCAAGGGTTCCAGAGCAGAAGGGAAGCTTGTACTGCCTGGTGGACAGCAAGCAAGGCCCCAGCTGTCAGCGTGGCGAGCAGCTTGCTGGAGGATCTGGGGCTCTCCAGGGGACCAAGCCTGAGGTTCCACATCTGGGCGAGTCTACCAGTGCCGGAGGGGGAGCTCTGTCTCCCTGCTAGGGAAAGCCGAAGCAAAGCTGGCTTTGAGCTCTGGCATTCAGCTACTGTGTTTTCATTTTTCCCATAGTAAAAAACAAAACAAAACAAAACAAACAAACAAAAAAACCAACCATAAAAACTCCTTATTTTGGAGTTTTTCTTAAACTCTAAATCGTGCTGCTAGGTGTGGGTGGTGCATGTTTGTAATCCCAGCACTCCAGAGGCTGAGGCAGGAAGAGTGCTCTAATTTTGAGGCCAGCCTTGACTACCTAGCAAGATCTTGTCTCTGAATGAATGTGTGAATGATGAATAAAATCATGCAAACTTATATATACTTGTTTAACTAGAAATTATTTTTCAAACCACATTCTTCCCAGTCCTTCTCCCAAACTTTTGGCTGATTTTATGGTAGATTTGTGATATGAAAACATAAATGTGACACAGACTGGAAACACAAGATATCCTATTATTTCATATGCACTCCTCCCCCAGAGGTTGTTAATTGGCCCCAGCCTTGGAGCTATTGGGTGGGGAGAAGCTTCCAGGCTGGCCTGGCTCAGGTGGGCACCTGGCTCCTTGGAAAAGCCTGCGGCTCTCACGGGGAGAGACACACGTGGTCCAGGTCCAGGACTGCTCTAATCTTGTTCAGCAACAAGACAGCTGGAACCAGAGACCCCACAGCAGCCCTTACCCAGGGCCTTGTCACAGCTCTGTACCCAACTTGCTCTTGGACCCCAGAAAGTTCCTTCCTGCAGGTCTTTCAGAGGCCAGCGCGGGCCACAGTGATCTCCAGTCCCACCTTACGTCAGCTCAGTGTAACCACCTTCTATAGATCTTGGACACCCAGCGCATGATCTTGAATGAATTACTTAGCATTTCTGAGCCTTGCATGCCACTCCTAGCATTTCTGAGCTGTAGTTCTCTGGCTTGTTAGTATACTTTGCCTGTGAGGTTTAAATGAATAATATACACGAATCAAAAAGCAGTAGTGTTCCTTTCTTTATTGCCTGCATTTATGGGCATCAGAATTCCCTGGGAAACTCATGTCAAGTGCATGCTATACCTTCACCCTGCCCCATCTCTCCAGTTAGGAATCAGTGTGTCCCACGTGGAGGTATACAATCTTGACTTCCATGGACTGAAAGTGCTGCGCAGGCCTTTGAACACCTCCTACCACATCAAGCACACAGAAGACCAAAAGACTGAGCAGGTGAAGGCAAGCAAAGCATTGCTCGGTGCTACTGCAGGTCAAGCAAGCCCCAGGAAGACTGCTCAGGGAGCTGGGCGAGGCCTTTGGGAACAGCCAGGGCAGCCCAGCCCAGCCCAGCCCAGCCCAGGCCAGCCCTGCTGGAAAGTTCAGTGTGGTCAGACTGTGTTTTTCGACTCCCTGCTTCTCTCTTGTGGCTATGTTTTGACAGGTGCATCCAGGCGCAGTGTAGCAAGAGTTGCTAGCTCAGCCCTGGCCTGGGCAGAGGAGCTGGAGAAAGGCAGGAGAATTGCAGCAGAGGCAGAAAACTTGTTGAAATGAGTGGGTAACACTGGGACTTTAGAGCTACTTAGAGGTGGAGGCACAGGCCTGCAGCTCCTAGCAAGCTCTTGCTCTCTTAGGAGACCTGGGAATGATTTTATTGCTTTGCAGAGCTTGTGGAGATTAAAACGACCTCACTTGCCAAATCTGTGTTCTAATCCAGAGGCTGGAATTCCACTGTCATCACCTCTTGGTTTGGGTTCAGACTTCATTACTTTGGTGCCAGACCACACACCCAGCCTCTTGGGGCTCTTACAGCACAGGGCATCCCTTGGGAACTGGGGTGTACAGGGCTTGTGTTCTGGCTACTCCTTGCTGAGGAGATCCCAAAAGCCTAGTGGCTGTATGGTGGGCACAAGTGCAACAATGGCTGGTGCCCACACAGAGTTGGCCATTGCCCAGAGCTATGAACTGCACTCCGTCCTGGAGGATTCATATGCCAAAGCCTTAACCTTGGCCCTTGTGGAGAGGTAGCGTCTGCAGGAGTGGGGCTTTAGTAGGCAATTCCGGTTAAGCAAGTGAGTCCTAATCTGATGGGAAGAACTGGCACCTTGACTCTGTGCTTCCCAGCCTCTAGCACTATAGAAAATAAAATTCTGCAGTTCAGTGTATGGTCTGTGATGTTTTGCTGTGGCAGCCAAGCTGCCCGAGCCCCTGGCCACCGGGCAGAGCGTCCACTAGCTTTGTTGGAGGAACAGAAAGCACCAAGGGGCTAAGCAACTTACTCAAGGCTGGGCCTCAATGCGGCAAGGTCTAAAAACTTCTCATCGATATGACTTTGGGAGTTACTGAAATGCTTCCAAACTCAATTTCCTGTCTGCAGAGGCTGAATGATATTCGCAAGTACATTATGACTGTAGCGAAGATGGAAAGAGCTCTGCACAGGAAGGGCTGAGCACGACGCTCTGCTGGACGGCAGCTCCTGGAGGTGTTTTCCTTATGGTCTTTGTTACTGTCTTGTGTCCATAGTATGCCCCAGACTCCATCGCCAGCTTGCCCTTAGCCGTTTCCGTGTCTGTCACTCCACCGTGTGCCTGTGCTTTCTCCATCTTTCTCTCTGCACAGGCAGAGTCCCTGACCCAAGGTGCTCACCATGTGACTTCTCACTTAGGAAGTGGAAATCAGCCACTGAAGAGTCCCCTGGGGTGAGTAGTATCCCGGGGGGCCTTGTGAAAACAGAAGGCCCTGGCTGAGGGAAAGGATGTGGCCATCGACAGGAGAGATCAGTAGGAACCAAGAGGTGAGAGCTGAGGGACCAGCAAGGGCTCTGGAGGAAAGAAAGCAACGTTGGACGCCCACAGCTTCCGACCGAGTAACCCTGGGTCCAGACGGACTTCAGCTTTGCCAGCCTCGAGTCCTCCTGCTGCACCTTTACCACAGCCCACTCCCTTATTTCCTAGATGAGTCTTCAGGGGATGCGTGGTGACTGCAAGGGTAAACAGAATGGGGTCTACCTTTGCTCATGCCCTTAAATCGAGTGGACACCTCAAACCATAGGGCCGGGACCTAGCTTGTGACTGCTGTCCAAGCCCTGAGAGTTTTTCTTACACCTTTGTTCTTATGTTCTCCAACCCATTGCCTTCGATCCCGTGGGCCTATCTCTCATTCTGGACCCAAACTTGTCCTTTGGGGTTGTTTCAGACCTGGCTTTTCTGCAGGCGGACCCAGAACACTCGCTGGTCCTCATGCTCAGCTTTCCCAGCTCCTGCAGGTCTAGCCCAGCTCCCTGCCCACCCAACCCCCACAGCCAGTAGTTCTGGCTCCCTGGAGGCTTGTGTGAGGCACCAGACTGGGAGTTCCCTCCACCAGCCTGTTCTGCCTGTCATCCTTGTGCTGCCGCCTGAGACTCACTTTCTCAGACCTGTCTGGTGTTCCCTGTCAGACCTGTGCCTGAGGATGCCTCCTCTCTGCCCTGGCCTGTTCCATGCATGGGCCTAAGCAGACA
>PVKN010004580.1:17973-33224 GCA_004027915.1 Capromys pilorides
CCTACTTCTACATCCTCTACTAAGCAACACCCCCCCCCCAAAAAAAAAAAAAAAAAAAAGCAAATCAGTGCTCCAGGCTTGCAGCGGGTCATAGTTTACTAGCACATGAGATTACTATGCCTTAAAAGAACAAGCCCTGGGCCAGTCCCAGGAGAACCCCATGGCCTCCTCTGTCCCTGCAGATCCTGTGAGCTCAGGTCCCTTGGGGCAGGTCTGGTCCAGTTGCCTCTTCTTTTCCTCTTCTATCTCAGTGTCTTACAGACAAAGGGAGAAACAAGAGGTATCCCTGCACGGTTCACACTTGTCCTATTTTTCAATCTTGTTTGGTCAAAGAAGAACTGCAGGGCCACACTGCAGGAGACACAGAGCTTCCAGCTCCTGCTGGGTCCTTGTCTCCTGGGTTAATTCCCTCCAAAGTAGTCAGTCCCTGGCTCCTCTGCACACCACTGGGAGCTCTCAGCAGAGCTTAGTGCTTCTAGAATAAGGGGCCAAGGACTGAGTGGGATTCTGGTCACTCACTGGTTCTTCTGCAAAGGTCAGCATGATGTCCCCATGTCTCCACCACCCCAGCTTGGGCAGAAAGCACTAGAAGACATTGGCTTCCTGGAGACAGCTCTTTACTGGGTCAGTAATATTACGTGGCATGGTATTATCATATGTGGACAAACAGGAGAATTACATGGCGGAGGGGTGGGCTTGGAGTGCAAACCAGTTGCACATCTATGGCAATCAGAAAGGTGGCCAGGAAGAGAGCAGGTCGTTGAGTGGCGCTGGGAAAAGGGCCACTCTGTGTTCCACACCTCAGTGTCTGAATCTTCTTGAACATAAAGGTAGACAGCTTTCCAGCAAGGTCAGCCCAGGAAGACGCTCTTCCTGCTGGGTAACTTCCCATCATGCCCTCCGCCAATGTGCACCGGAGGTTGATGGGGGGTAGGAAGTGACCCCTGAAGGAGTGTCCTGTGGATGTCCAGGTTCTCCCTGTGCCTACCCAGTTCACTGCTCATGTGCAGAGGGGCATTTTGGGTCACAGTGAGGCTAGCTCAGTGCATGGCTAGGGCAGGACAGTGGGTGTGGGAGGTCTCTTTTTCATGGGAGTCCTTGTGGCACTCTGGTTCTCCCTGGTCACCAAAGAGGAGCTCTATTGGAAAAGAGCATGCCAGCTTCAGGAGCAGCTTTCGTGCCTGCCTCCGCCTCCTGCCTCTGCCTCCTGCTGCCACCTCTGTGGCCTTCCTGGGTACTAGGCAGCACTTGGGCAGGATTTCCAGGGCCAGCGGCATCTCTACCTGCAGACAAAACTGTTGCTCGGATTCCCTCTAGAATGCTCCTGAGATACAGAGGCAAGACTTAAGTGGAAAATGCTTTGAAAGGAAATGATGGTTCTGTCGGGGGCACCATGCGAATAGTCTCACTGTCCTGTCTGAGGCACGGGGATCTCGGTTCCAGGACGACCTGAGGGCTTGCTGGTGCCACACCTACCTCCTCCCTGGAATTTCAACTATAATGCCCTGCAAACCTTCCCCTGGGTCTTTTCTTCAGGGGTGCTAGGGATGGAACCGTGATCTCTCATACACTAGGCAAGTGTTCTACCTCTGAGCTACATCCCTGGCCCTCCCTAGTTCTCAGCCAGAGGAAGCCCTGGGAAACTGGTAGCCACCAAGGGTGTGATGGGGCTAGAAAGGCGGGAGCTGACCACCATCCAGGGACAGATTCAAGACTTTCTTCTTGAGGTGGCCACCTCCTGGCTGGCTCAGTCACAGGAGAGGGGGTTCTTCTACCCTCTCCTCCTGCACAGCCAGTGAAATGCCATCATCCCCCATCAACCCCCCTGGCCAGCAGGGAAGTGTGTGTGTGTGTGTGTGTGTGTGTGTGTGTGTGTGTGTGTGTACACTTTCCTGTAGTACAGTCACCACTGGGGATCCCAAAGCTGCAGGGTCAGCTCTGGGGAACACCCCACATTTGGGTCAGATGACTTTGATTGTAGGTGAAGCATTTGAGCTTTCCTAAGCCCCCGCCCCTTTCTGTGCAGCACTGTCTGGGTCAGGGACCCTTCTTAATAGGGGCTCTGGCTTCCTGGTGGGCCTGGGGGTCCAGGCAGACCTGGGGGACCCTGGATCCCTGGTTCACCCTTAGGCCCTGTGGCCCCCCGCTGGCCTGGTGACCCTGTCTTCCCTGCAATGCCTGGTTTTCCCTGAGGCCCTGAGGGTCCGGGTGACCCAGGGGGCCCCTCTGGCCCCAGGGGCCCCACATCTCCTTTGGGGCCTGGCTGTCCTTTTGGTCCTCCAGTGCCAAAGCTGCCCTTTGAGCCTTTGAGGCCTGGGAAACCTCGTGGGCCAATCGGTCCTCTTTCACCCATTGGTCCGGGCTCTCCAGGATGCCCCTGAGGACCCTGGGGCCCGGGGGGGCCCAAGCTGCCAGAGTCTCCTTTGGGTCCTCTGCCACCAACAGGCCCTTTTACACCTGAGTCTCCTTTGAGTCCTCTTGGTCCTGGAGGCCCGGGGGCACCTGGGGTGGGAGAGAAGAGGAGACAGGTTAGTTAGGAGGGGCAGAGTGACGGACAACACAGGGTCAGATACAGCCCAGCCCAGGGGTGCCACCTCTGGATGTGCAAATCATTGGTTTTACCATTGGTGAAGTGGGGACAAGAAGAGCAGATTCTGTGGAACAACATGCACCAGTGGCTGCAGTGAGGCCCACTGCAGGACTAACACTTGCATCCTGACTTCGAGCCTCTCTGCTCTGAGCATGTGCATGAGTCAAAGCTGAGAACACACTGCTCAGAGGAGGCAGAGGTCGGGGCTGTCTGACCTGCTCTGGAGCCTGGGCCAGGCTTCTATAGGGTGCTCAACGGCCACACTGGCCCTCGATCTCCCAGGCATCTGGGAAAGTGGGTGGAGTCAGCAAAAACCAAGGAAGTGAGGAATGAGAAGAAGGCAGTCCTAGGGTACATGAGGCTCACAGCAAGGGCCCAGAGAAAGCGCGAATCCTTGGAGAAGCCACCCTGACCACTGCAGCCTCTTCTCTGGGCTCTTGAAGCCTCTACCCCCTGGATCTTTAAGTTTAAATCACATCCCAGAAAAGCCAGTGCTGTACCACCCCAGAAAGGCAGAAAGATCCACATTGTACATCCCAAGCTTGGGCACTGAGCTGGACACAGTCAGGAAAGCTCAGGATGTGCTTGGAGATGGCTGCTATGGACCTGGTACTAGACTGGGCCTGGAGGAGACTTGGAGGTGGAGTACAGCCTTCCCTGTGGAGCCCTGACTTCATGTCCTTCTTGTTGGGTCACTGCCTCTGAGAGCTGTCCCAGCCCCGAGGACTCAATGGACAAGGGCTGTCACTCTGCCCAGACATACAGAACACCTCAGGAGCACCACACATCCTGGCCCATGAGGGTCCTGGTGTAGAGACAGTGGCTTCCACCATGGCCTGGTGCCAAGCTGGCAGTGCCTCAAGTTGACTGAAGTTGGTCATGTGTCCCTGAGGCCTCTGTATCAAGCCCTTGCAATGGATCCTAGAGCCCGGGGGTTCAGCAGGCACAAGTCCAGTTCTTGCACCCAGAAGGTGACAAAAGTCCACAGGATGAAATGATGTCCCTATGGCTGCCCAGAGGAAACAGAACCCAGGACATCTCTCAGGGCAGGGATGTCGGACACCAGAGCCCAGAGCCCTCTAAGTGGCCCAGACACAGTTCTATGGCATTAGGACCTGTGCCCTGGCTGATGTGCCCTGCTGTCCCCGCGCTCCCCGCCCTGAGCATGTCCCTCTGTCTCCTTGAGTGTTTCTGCACAGAAGAATTTCAGTCTTCTCTTATGACCTAACCTGGAAACCAGGACCCAGATGGAGTCAGCGCTGTCAGAGCCAATAAAAACCTTTTAGACTATTCCCTGCCACCAGCTGCCATGAATATGTGGCCCTGCGTGGGCTCATGTGGCATGCCAATGGAGAAGTAGAACATCTGCGGTTGGCTTGGTTGGGAGCAGCTGACAATGACAACAACCACAACAACCTGGCCTAAGAGAAGCCAGAGGCAGGACTTGCCCTTTGGTCCCCAGCGAGCCCCTGGCAGCCCAGGCCAGAACAACACAGGCACAGGCAGATGTCCATGGCTGAGCAACCTCCCCCAGCCTGACAGGGCTTGCTGGGAGCAGGCGAGGCCACGGTACCTGTCTTCACCCTGACTCCGCGCCTGGCCCCTGAGCTGGCTGAGGCCTGGAAAAGCAGAGAATATTCAGAGGCCGAGAGGCCCCCAGGAGGCTGTGTGGGTGGTGGAGCAGTGCTAGGCAGTTCTGTGCACCACACCCCAACATGCAGAGTTCCGTTGAGAATTGTACTTGATACAGCTGAGATACCTGGTTGACTTGCGCCTACCGCACACAGTTGAACTGCACTGAGTACTGCTGAGGGTCATGCTTATGGCCTCCAAGCACTCCTGTAGCTCTATACCCCTTCCGACTGCCTGGCTGGGTGGCCATGCGCCCCTTGCCTCGGTCCCTGCTCTTTGGTGGCTTTGGTAGGCCCGCCCCCACCAGCTCTGGGAGTGGAGGATCCTCGGGGCCTTATGTCAGCTCCCTGCTTCTCGCCCTTTCTTTGCTTCAGGGTGGGAGTGTCGTCTCCAACCTGAGAAGTTTCCTCTTGAGGAGGACTCTTGCCCTGCCTGTGAGGCCAGCTCATGTCCCTCACTTTCTCCCTGGTACCCTTTCTTTCTGAGGTCACCCTCTTGGTGATGACCTCCTCCTTGTTCCTGAGGAGCACAGGACCACTGAGTGTCCCTGAACCAGCAGTGACCAGAGGACAAGCAGAGACAAAGCCGCTCATCCTCCTTCCCACCAGGCTTCCCTGGCTCCTCCCCCCACGGCAGCTCTTGGATGGGGAGGACTGGGCAGAAGACGTGGTCACACTGTCCACATCATTGTCCCGTGTGTGGAGCAAGGATCGGGCAGGGAAGCTTACATCCTTCTCTAGATCCAGCCCTGGCAAGGTTGGTGCTGCTGCCCCATCCCTGACAACTGGCAGAGTCTCAGGCAGCAGCCAGGAGCAGAGCAGCGCAGAAAGTTCCAGAAGGCCACCTCTCCTGCAGCCTGGGGCTCATGGAAACAGGTGCCCAGGTCGGGCAACTGGCAGATGGAGCCTGCACGGTGCTGTCGATGGCCCCGGCTCCAGAGCTGAGAGGGAAAGGGCCACGAGGGCAGTCAACATTTGTCTCTGTTGTGCTCCTGGGATTAGGTTGTGGCTGCCACATTCACATACAGTGAACCATAGTACAGAAAGTGGCATCTTACCCAACATCCCTATGAGGTCAGCGGAGGAGTCCCCATCAGGCTCTGAGACTCCCCCTGCCCACACCTGCAGCCTGAGTACTTCCTAGAGGAGGGAGAGGCCCTGGTGCCCTTCTCTGAGGTTGGGGACAGAGCTGTGTCTACAGCTCATAGTTAGCATGAGGGTGAGGTCTAAGGGCTGCTGGTGTGGACTTAGCCAGGCAGAACATACTGATAAGGACAAGGCTGAGGGCCCAAGGGGAGGGCTCTGGGCTGCTATTTGTGGAAGGGATGCTTTTCAAGTCAAGGATGAAAATCCAGCAGTGGGGGCTGAGGCAAGGAGACTATGTGCCCTGGGTCCCCTGTGGCCCACGATGATGCAGGAAGCCACATAGTGTAATTAGGCCATAATTAGGCTCCAGCCACAGTTAGATGACTGCATGTCTGAGATAAGGAGGGAGTGGCTCTGTGGTCTGCACTGTGTGGGGAGGGGTCATGGGGGTGGCCCCAAGCATACGTGCTCCCAGGACACCAATCTGCCTATCCAGGGATGAGGTGGGGCATGAGCAGGAGGGCAGAAGAGCCAGAAGGGGCGTCCCTGGGGGTGCTGGCCCCACAGAAGAGGACCTGGTCTGGATGCCAGGGCCCTACTTGCAGTGCCAGCTCTGCTGTCAGCAGCCTGGGTGGCTGGGCACAGGATCCCTGTGTTTCTGGGCCAGGGATTCTCAGTCTTGGCTGTGCTCGCCTCAAGAGTGCTGAAAAACATGCTAGTGGACTGGCACTTTTGCCTGGGATAGACGCGTGTGTAACACACCAAACCGTCCACCAAGAGCAACCAGGGCTGCCAGGGAAAAGCCAAGACATTGCCCCGGGCTCGGGAGAAGCCACTGCCCCGGGAGAGGGCCTTGGTGAGGCCGGCCTCGGGTCCTGGGCTGCAGAGCACCTCTGCTCAGGCGTCACTGCGGGCAGTGGATCCAGGTGGAGAGGCAGGAAGCCAGGCAAAGGCCACAGCCCTGGCTGAGCCACGGGCCCTGGAGAGCGACTGAGGGCTCAGGGCCATAGCTCCTCTTCCTCACCCAGGCAACTCTCCTGCCCTGACCCACAGAAGGATGGGATAGCTCCTCACTTCCTTCTGTAGCACACAAACCCAGGAGCCCTTTGTGTGTGAAAGTAAGGTGGAGATGGCGCTCATGGAGTAGGTTTGTAAATTCGGTTCCTCTGTGCCTTTTGGGAGATGTACTAGAGATGGAATCCAGGGCCTCTGCACTGAGCTGCACTCCAGCCCTTAAAGGTTTTTTATTTTTATATTTATTTATTTATTTATTTTTGAGACAAAGCCTCACTAAATCAGTAAGTCGCCCAGGCTGGGCTTGAATCTGTGACGGTCCTGCCTCAGCCTCCCAGAGCAGTGGGATTACAAGTGTGCACCACCACAGCCGGGCAGCGAGGCCCTCTCCCTCTTGCCCTTCTAATGGCCCCTGCTCCGTCCCATTTTCATTTATTCGCTCACTGAGCAAGCACCTCTCGAGTACCCTCTAGGGTGGGTACTTGGGGGGTCAGATACAGAGCCTGTGTGCTGTCAGAGTAACCCTTACGCCAGGGCAACGACGCCCTTTTATAACATAGGGGAATTTGTCCGTGCTCCTTGTTAGCACTGACGCCCACAACTGTCTCATGAGGTAGAGGTGGCACAGCTGTTCATAATCTTATTTGTGGATGAGGTCATGGAGTTGAGCCTACGCCACACCCCAGACCACTCAGCTGAGGGCGACGGGTCTGTCTCTAATTCCAGTCCTAGCTGGACACTGCCTAGTGGCGACACTCATTGTCCTACACAGCAAGGAGAGACAAACGCTGGGCAGGGTCCAAACGCCATGGAGCAGAGCGGCACAGGCTTCTCTTTCCACAGCAGAGGTGGGGGGTTGGAGCTGCAGCATGTCTTGGGGTCAGCTGGCCTATGCCCCTCATTGCAGGGGACAAGGGGCAGGCAGGGGCTCAATCACTCTACAGTGGGCCGTGCTCACCTATGTGCTCACAGCAGCTAAGTCTTGCAAGCCGCCCATGTGCCGGTTACCAGATGAAAGAACAAAGGAAGTGCGGCATGCACAGGGAGCAGAGCGCTACTCTGCCTTAAAGAAGGGTAAACCTGAGCCATTCGCAGGAAAAGGGGTGCACCAGACACAAAAGCTTAACCACTGCATGGGTTCTCTTATATAAGAAACCCAAAATATAAATACATTAAGGAGCAAAGTAAAAGGTAGATAATAGGGTTTTTTTTTCTCTTTTGTACTGGGAATTGAACTCAGGACCTTATGCTTACCAGGCAGGTGCTTATGCTGCTGAGCTATTATCCCAGCACTACTTAGATAATAGGAAAGGGGGAAAAGATTCTTTTTCATGGGCTGCAGACCAAGAGATTGAGGGAGGAGAAGGAGCAGTAAAAGAATTAAGATGTGGCATGTGCATGTACCAATGGCCCATGGTGGCTACTACAGACATGCACTAATAAAATGTTTTGAGATTAAAAAACGGCAAGTAAGTTTTGTTTGAAATTTAGAAAGAAACAAAAGAGCAAGGTCCAGAGAGGCAACATGATTTTTCTTAAGCACCCAGAGCAAATGAGAAGCCAGGCTCCTATCCTTCCATTGATCTGTGACCCTTTCCTCGTGGCCTGGGGCTTCTACCCACCTCCCCCTTCATTCCAGCCACAGCAGGAGGGATACCTTGCCACTGGCTGCAGTGCCACAGCCTCAGCCCATCCGTGGATGAATGAGTGGCCAGGTCCCAGGATGAGGTGTGCCTGGTGCCCCTGATATTTTCCCAGATAGGAGCCATCTGGGACTTGGCAGTCATCGACACAGCGTAAACACGGAGGCTGAACGTGGGGCTCAACCAATGTCCCACCCAGCTCTCGAGCTACAATGAGGCCCTCTGCTGAGAACTCTGCCATGACCGGGAGAGTAGCAAGGCTTCTCTGGGCCTGTACCCTGGTCACTGCCCTTGACCTTGTCTCCTCCCACACTGTCAGCCCCATACCCTGCACCTAAGCAGGACCCAGGCAGAAATGTGTTTAGGGTCTCTGCAAGCTTGTCACCCTGCATCTTCTTCTCTAGATAGGAAGGAGGCATGGGTATCTAAAAACTATGCTGAGGGGGTCAGGATTTTAAGTCCAGTGTTGACTTTGAGCTCATTCCTTCTCCCATGCTCCCAGTCTCGGCTTACCTTTCTGGAAAAGAGACACCAATATGGGCCTTTTCTACTGTACTGTAGCTTCCTCCTTGCCTCCAGAGCATCCATCCCAAGGCCCCATGGGTGCTGAAGCCATAGTTAGTACCCAGCTCTGCAGATATTAAGCTCTTCTTAGACATGCACATTATGATAAAGTTTCACTTATAAGTACTAGAAGAGATTGAGAGCAATGGCTTACAATAACGCAATTACAGTAATTTTACTATCGCAAGAGGTATGTGACTATGGTCTCCCTTTCTTAAACTATGGAATTTCCTGTATTATATTTTCAGATATGGTTGACTGTGAACAGTTGAAACTGTGGCTGGTGACGCTGTGGGTAAAGGACAAGTGTGGTACAAGGATTATTGCAAGGCTGATGTGAAACAAAGTGTGTGGGTGGACTTCGTTGTCAGGAACACATTAGATTTCCTTTGTTCTTAGGCTGAATTCAACAAAACCACAAACCTAGCAGAGGATGAACCATAAGAACTCCTAATGACTTCCCTGAGTCATTGTACCCTAGAGGCCATAAGAATGACACTTTAGATGACGAACAGTGGAAGGTGACAGCTCCTAGAGAAATACTCAGTAGAGTGCCTGGAGTTATTGCAAAAACAAAGTGAAAGAAGCAAACAGATTCTTCTCCAAGTACCCCATGTTATGGTTTATGTCTAGTTGTTCCCTCAAAGCCTCATGCAATCATGGGGCAGGGACTTCTAGAGTTTGAGATTAACTCATGATCCACTGGGATTATGGGTGATCCACTGGGATTATAGGTCTAAGTACTGCTGGGATTATGGGTGTGAGTGCGACACCCAACCTAGGGCAGAGAGCCTGAATGCAATATAAGAGAGACAGAGAGACAGAGAGACAGACTCTCAGTTGCTGTTGTTGCTGTTCTGCCACCATGAACTGCTGCTCTCTACCATGTGTCAGTCTGCCTTGGAGCCAGTCACTGAAACCTCCAGTAACTGTGAACTAAGTAAGACTTTCCTTCTTTCATTTTGGATTTCAGGGATTTGTACCAGCAATGAAAGAAGAGTAACTGAGACATCAATCTAAGTAAAGAAAAGTACTCAGTGGTGTAGCCACTCTCAGGGATAGAAAGTGGAGTCAACACAGGCTTGGGACTCAGTGGCCAAGGAGAAGCAGAGAATCACAGGTTGGCTCTGAGCCTGAGCTCTGTGGAGGGGAGAGCTGTCTGGGGTCCTGGGACTTCCTGTAATCTTCTTGGGGCTTTCTGGACAACTCAGCCAAGATGCTTCGCTTCCCAAGTGTAAACTACAACTTTTGGAACTGCTGGGTCACTATGGCCACTTATCCTAATCACTAGAGCCAAGATCTGCTAAATTTTCAGGCTCAGCATCCTTCACATGAAGACATATACTTTCTGGAACTGGCTTTAAGGAATCGACCAAATTCCTGGTATAAGGGAATCCAGTGTAGGGATCTTTTAGATACCGAATAGAAGGACACATGCAGTCTGAGCACTTCCTTTTCCCAATGCAGTGACCTTGGTAGAAGCTCCAGGGCCCACCAGTTGGAGTAGGGGCTCACAGGGGCTGGTGGTCACTAGAAGCTCAGCTCTGTCTGAATCGTGATGGGAACCCTGGATCCCTAAATTCATGCTGTGGTGACTTTTCAACAGCTCCAGATGCACCTGTGGCATCCCTCAGCAGTAGGCAGAATCCTCCTGTTGGTCTCTGACCTGGGATTGAAGGCTATTATGTGGGAAGGCCAAGCTATTTACCTTGGAAAATACTAAGCAGAAAGCAAGACTACACGCTTGGAGGACTGCAGAGGTAAATACCACTGGGCCTCTATAGATTTCGCAAGTAACATCTTCATCTGTGCATATCGGCCCAGCCAATTTACTCAATGGTCTGAAAAGCTGCTGTGTTTGAGTGAGATACAGTGTGGGAGAAAGCCCTATAGTAGATCCAGACTTCTGTACAAGCTGCCCTACCACTTGGCCCATGGTAGACTGAGTGGTCCCTGAAATATTAGTGGAAGATAAGGATGCTGTTTGCAGCCTTTGGCGAGGCTCTGTGGATGAATTATAGGACAGTCTCTTAGGATTCTGGAGAAATATCTTGCCATTCTCTACAAATAACTGCTCTCTGCAGATAGCAGCTCTTGGGGTGCTGTGGGGCCTCAGTAGAGACTGAACACTTGTCTGTAGGCAACCATGTTACCTCACAAGCTGAGCCACCCATCATGACTTGGGTAGCTGACCACCAAGCCGTAAATGGGGCATACATGGCCAAGATCAAATGGAGGTGGTATGCCTGTGATCAGGCCTGAGCAGGACCTCAAGGTAAAAGTAAATTGCATGGAGAAGTGGCCCTTGGACCCCACATTTGTGGCATTTATGGTCCCTTGTGTTTTCCCACAGTCAGATGAGAAAAAAGAAAAAAAGCCGAGTCAGGTTTACATATAACTCTGTGTGACATAGAGATGCCACACAAAAATGGACAGCTGCAATATTACAGCCCTTTCTGGGACATCCCTGAAGGATGGAGTAAAGGGAAAACCTCCCAATGGACAGAACCCTGGTCATTGCATTTGGTTGTTCATTTCATACAGAAGAAGTGGCCAGGTGTGCATTTATACTCTGATTCATTGGCTAATAATTAGGCTTCATGGACAGCAACTTGGAAGGAACATGATTAGGAAATTTGTGACAAGGAAATTGGGGCATGAGGATCTCTCTCTCTCTCTCTCTCTCTCTCTCTCTCTCTCTCTGAATGGGCAAACATTGCAAAATTATTTGTATCCCACACCAATGCCCACCAAGGAGTGACCCCAGAAGGGAGAACTTTAATAATGAAATGCATGGAACAATCCATTCTGCGTCATTAGCCTGTAGGCTCATGAATGAAGCGGATATGATGGCAGGGACAGAGGTTATGCACGACCTCATCAATAGGGACCTCCACCTCACCAAGGCCAACTCAACTGTGGCCTCTGCTACTGTCCAAGATGCCAAGAGCAGAGATAATTCTGGGTCCCTCATAGGATACCATTCCCCAGTGTGATCAACCACCTACACGGCATGTGATTACATTTAACCACTTTCCTCCTGGAAAGGGCAATGTTTTCTTCTTATCAGAATAGATACTTATTCTGGATATGGAGTTGCCTTCCTTGCATGTGATATTTCAAGTAACACTACCATCCACAGAGTTACGTGGCTCCTCAATTCACCATCACGGTACTCACACAGCACTGCTTCTGACTGAGGAATTCCTTTCAGAGTAACTAAATTGTGGCCATGGCTCATGCTCAGAATTCACCAGTCTTATCACATCTGTCATCATCCTGAAGTAAATGGCTCACTAGAACAATAGAATTGCCTTCTGGAGACTCAGACATAGCAATAGCTTGTTGGCCACATATTGCAAACTCAGGGCAAGGCTCTCCAGAAAGCTCTACATGCTCTGAGTCAGCACCCAAGTACACGGCATGACTTCTCCTACAGCCAGGATTCGCAGGTCCAGGAACCAAGGAGAGGCCATGTGAGTAGCTCCACCTACTACTCTAGCTAGTAGCCCACTGATAAAATTATTGTTTCCTCTTTTTGCTTATGTTCTGCTGAGTTAGAAGTCTTACGTCAGCAGGCAGAGGGCTTCTACCAGGAGACATACTGGTGACTCCGTGGAATAGGATGTCAAGGCTGCTCCCTGGCCACTTGGAGTCCTCATGACTGAATCAGCAGGAAAAGACAGGAACAACTGTGCTGACTTGAGTGATTGATCCTGGATACAAAGGAGAAATTGCACTACCACTCCCCAGTGGAGGTGAGGAAGAATGTACTTGAAGTGCAAGAGATGCCCTGTCCATGTCCAGGGATCAAGTTCAACTGGAAAGTGCAACAGCCCAACCAAGTAGCAAAGGTGAATGGCCCCTCAGAAAGGAAGGTCTGTATCACCCTAACAGGTACAGAGCCACAACTCACAGGGGTGCTTGCTGAGAGCAAAGAGGATTTGCCATGAGAAGTGGAGAAGGGTAGCCACAAATGCTCACCAGTTACAGAAATAAGGATTGCAATTATCATGAGTGCTTTCTCCTTACTCTGTTATGAGTGTATTATCTCTGTGTGTGTATCTAGTAAACAAATTGGTTTGCTCCCTTTTCCCTTTATCCTGTGTCCCTTAAAGTCTGTTGGCTTCATATGATGCTATTTAAGCATTGCTAACTTACATCATAGAATTTGTATGTTAGTTATGGGATTTAGAGAGAAGAGTAAAACTCATCCAAAGCCATTAACTCTTCTCTGAGGAAATGATGAGTGCATTTTTGGCGTACTCAGGACAGTTGTGGTATGCTAGGCAGAACCATGGCATTATTATGTTTATTTGGAGATTAAGCATGATATTTGGGAAATGTGCACAAGTACTAAGTTAACAAGGAATGGACTTATGATGACTAATTTTACTGCCAGTTTGACTAGGCCATGGTGACCAGTTTGGGTCAATCATTCATGTGCATGAGTGAGGGTCACTTTGGAAAAGACTGACATTTAAATTGATAGACTGAGTGAAGCTGACTGCCCTACCTAATGTGGGTGGACCTCATCCAGTGGAAGGCCTGAGCAAGTAGACCTTCCCTGGAGTCAGAGAACTCTTCCTGCATAATGGATTTCTGACTGGGGAATTAGCTATGTTGATTTGGATTTGTCAGCTTTAATAAACATACATGCCAATTCTCTATCTATCTATCTATCTATCTCTCTCTCTAGCTCTCTATCTATCATCTATCATCTATCTATTGACCTATCCATCTATCACCTACCTATCTATACCACATTGGTTCTGCTCCTTGGAGAACTCTAACCCACACGTGGGCACATGGAGAATAGTGGAACAGCGTGAAAGTACATGGAGGGGCAGGTGGCTGAACGGGCAGATGAAAACATTGAGGAGGGAATGGGAAGGGAAAAATATAAGAGTAGGCAGTTTCTAGACTACAAGCTCTCCCTATTTCTTTGTGTGGAGCCAACTGAATAAATACATACATAAAAATCCAGATTTGTATGGTAGGCAGTGGTAGAAGCTGCACATCCCTCTCAAAAGAGGATTGCAAGGACACTTGAAGGCTACCCACTGTCCTGGACATTTGCTACAAGACTGTGTTAGCATCACTAAAATCTGGTGCTTCTGCATCCAGTAAGATCACCAAGGCCTTTGGGAGCTTGGGAGCAATCCTGCCTAGCCCATCCCACCTTACCACGCAGAATGGTGACATTGCGAAGTAATTCTCCATGCTGCGTGTCCACAGCCTTCATCTCCTCCACGATCATAGAGAGGTTGCGGACATTGAAGTCTAGCCGGGCACTGAGCAGGCTGAAGCGCTCCCGGAGCAGGTCAGTGGTGCCCAGCATGAGGGAGACAGACTTATTCAGGTAGTAGAGCTCCTCTGCATGGGTGTGGAAGCCCAGGGTGCAGGAGAGCCGCACATCGTCCAGGTACTTCAGCATGCTGTGCACATGGTTGTCAGTGGCATTGATGTTGGTGAAGATGGTGCTGATCTCGATCTCATGGGAAGTCATGCGTCCTTCCAGTGACTCGAACCTCTCTACTGTGCGGTTCTGGGCATAGCGGGTGTGGTATTGGAGATCATGCATGTTCTCCTCATGGTCATCCAGGAAGGAGGAGATGTTATCCAGCTGCAGCTGCAAGCCCATCACCTGCAGCACTAAGTCGTGCATGCTCTCGGAGTTCTGGCTGATGCGCTGTGAGGAGGCCCCCAGGGTGGCCTGAATGTTCTTCACCATTTCTCCAGTCTTGGAAGAGGTGCTACGCAGGCCACTGAAGAGCCGGGTGTAGTTTTGCCAGTCAGTGACCATC
Source organism: Capromys pilorides (assembly GCA_004027915.1). Taxonomy (NCBI): domain Eukaryota; kingdom Metazoa; phylum Chordata; class Mammalia; order Rodentia; family Capromyidae; genus Capromys; species Capromys pilorides. Next base: position 32,309 of record PVKN010004580.1, read on the forward strand.
TTCTGGAGGGTGAGGGTCTCCTCATCCGTCTTCCGCTGGATCCCATGGATCCATTCGGCAGTCTGCCCCACAGTGAAGTTGATCTGGTGCGTGGCAGCTTTGACATCGTAACACTCCTGGGTGAGGTCCTTCAGAGAGAGGTCCAGGCTGGCTGTTGTGGCCTGCCAGCCCCTCACCTGCACCAGGAACAGCCCTAGAGACTGGTTGACTTGGTGGATCGAGAAGGCACAACTGCCCATCTCCTGGGAGATTTGACGGCTGGTGGTGGAGAGCAGCTCATGGGCCTGAGAAGTCTGGTCCAACTGGACCTCCTGGGCGAGAAGCATCTTCTGCAGCCCCTCCAGCTCCTCCTGTAGCTTCCTGATCTCTTGCCCCAGCTGCCCAGCCTCATGGCAGAAAGAACAGTTGTTCAGGGCTTTCAGGTCTTTAGGAGAAAGGGATAACATTTTGAAATTCTGATGGACTGCGGGAGAACGGTACTCCTTTAAATCAAACATTTCAGAGCCCCATGAACTGGCAAATGGCTTCATGATCTCACTTCTTTTCCTGAGTCCTGCTATGAAATCCTTTCCTAGAAAATGTTTGCTAAACATCTTTACTATATGATCTGAGAGGCAGGACTTAAGACATGTTTTCCACCCCATGGTGACATTCTCTAGAATGTGAATTCTCTAGAATGTCACCTCCTTATAGCTCTCCTGAGGCAGCTGAGAACCTCCCATTTATATTTTAGGACATCTCCAAATAAGTTCACATGTGATCATATTCAATCTTCTCCCTTACTCCTGCAGGGAAGACGGCATAGGGATTTTGCCTTGTGACTCGAAAGGAGCTTGCCAGATCACGCTCAGCTAGTTAGTGGTAGGCCCAAACTTTCTATTTGCATCAGACCAAATTACTTTGGATCCCCTCTATT
>PVKN010004581.1:0-33130 GCA_004027915.1 Capromys pilorides
GCATCTGTAGAACCTTGACCATTTATATCCTGAGTAAATTTTGCTTGGAGTGTAAAATAGCTTAGTGATTTATTCCTTCTTTTCTGAGATATGCCATGTTCTACTTTAGCTTAGGTCATATTACCAAGACATACTTTTAAAGCATTTTTTTGAAAATCAGAGAGATACTTAGTGTACTAAGATGCAGGCATGTAGATATAGTTGAATATCTGATAGAGCATTATCTTTTCTTTTTTAGACACTACTACTGTTCTGTCAATGGTAATCAATCATGTTCTTTGTCATCTGAACTTTCAGTTTTGAAGAGTTTGTCAGGTATCACTTGGAGTGCTACAGATGGTTGATTTAAAGCAAGAAGAACAACATTTAAAGAAGAGAATAAATCTAGTGTTTACTTAATAATTTGCCCTTTGCACTACCCGGAGCTTATCTGACCACCCACGTTCATCTGGTTCCTGACGTGATTCTTGCTTCAATTGCAGAAGCTATTTTTGTGCCTTTTGTGTCTTTTGAGGAACCAAGGGGGCCTACTTACTTGTGATGATTCATGTCTTAAAGCGCACAGGGTGTCCTCAAGTCCTGCCACAGTGCCGTGCCCAGGAGGGGGAAGCCAAGGCACGCTACTTCCTTTCTGCACTTGGAAAGCTTCTATGAAGCAGCAGCTAGGGGAGGCACCTTCCTTAGCACATGTGTTCTTCTCATGAGAGGTTTTGAAATAATTCGTTAGAAAGAAAGAACACTTTATTTTTAATTTCAAGTATGCAGGAACCATCTCTGAGTATGCAGCAATATTCTCTACTTTTATACGAACAGCTAAACCACCGTAAGATTCTTGCTTGCTAAATCTGCTTGGATCGCACTGTTTGGTCTCTCATGAATTTCTTGGGATCAGATTTGGATAGATATTAATTTTGAAAAAGTCCTCTTCCTCCTTACTTACCAGAGACTGCAAGAACTCCAGGTTTTTACTTTGGTTGGGTTTGAATTCTTTGCTCAGAAATTAATTTTAGCACAGAACATAACTGCAAAAAACAAAACAAAACAAAACAAAGCCATTGGCTGCAGGGGTATCTGAGAATCGCACTACAAAGTTTGGTGACCAATTCTCCAGCAGCAGCATGGTGGGAATGGCAGCTCGGCAGAGTAGCTATGCGGAGCACTGGGGCTGATGTCCTGGTTCTAAGACGTTGCAGCTTAGCTGCTGTTATTTTCATAGGAGTCTCCCCCTCCCTGTTACACGTATGCATGCAAGTGTTTATTCAGAAGGTTTGCACTATGTTCAAAGGAATGTTTTCCCTTCAGCTTAAAAAGGGAAACGCTGCCTGAATGATACAGTCGTAGATTTCTTTCCTAATGGCGGGCAGTACCTGTGGGCAGAGAGCAGGCATGCTATCAAATTCACTATGGGCACCATCAGTCCTCACCGTTTGACTTTTCTTGCTCCTCCTCTAGATTCCCAGAAGTTGTGCGTGAGTTCCTGTGGAGAGAACCGGCGTCTTAGAAAGCCAAGGCAGTTGTGATGCAGTTGGATATGAAGATAACAGGTTAATAGCTAAAATTCGTTATTTTCCCCTATTGTTTCTACATTTAACTTGCAAAGCAGTTTTGTCCTAACATGAACTTATCAAATCAGGGAAGAAATGATGAAAATTCTATTTTGAGAGAAAAATGTTGTGAAAGCTTTCTTCTTCTCATAATGGGCTAATTTTAATCTCGACCTTTTTGAGATAACTTCATTCGAGAACAGTTTATTTCCATGGAAGTTCCACTCAGTAGATCCATACTAATCCTTAAAGCAATGACGTTTGCTATATAATGAGAAAAGCCCTTGGAAAAGTGAAATCATATTTGTAAAAAGTTGAAAAAAATGTCAAACTATTGAAAGCCACATGCTATAATCAAAACTAAGTTATAACTGTCTTGCCTGTACGTACAGGCTCTTCAGATATGGACAGTGGCATATCTGTATCCCAGATCCCACATGGAAAAATACAGTTCAGTTTTCAGTAGGCTTCAAATAGCAAATTAGATTGTGTGGCTGTCGAGTTAGAGGGTGAGCACTCCAGTAGTTTTAGTTGCCTCTGAAATTTGTCAGAATTGCCTAGCAGGGTTTCATATACAATGTGCAGCATTATGCATCAAGTCATATAGTATATAGTGTTCTCATATTGGCAGCTTGCTCATTTTAGGAAGGACTGAGGTTGTGATGGGAATTTTTTGCTAAAAGAAGTATTTATAATAAATTTGGCTCTCAGGAAAGTTCCCTCTTAAAATCATCCTGTGGAAATAAGTCTGTATTCAGCTGGCCTGTGGTGCTGGGCGTGCTTTTCTGGTGAGTGAGTCCCTTTCCCCTCCTCCTCCGGCACCCTCTGAGCTTGTGCTTCTGAGCAGCGCTTAGGACAGAGGGTCGTGGTCACTGGCATTGAAACAAGGGTACCCTGACATGTGCTCTGTGTCTAAAGATATTAATGGATCCAAGACATTTTTAAAAAGCATGGAATTCACATCTAAAATTTTATTTGATAGTACTATCATCAGACATATATTTTGTTTGTAAGCAAAATACCATCAGATGCTAAAAAAAAAAAAAGCCCAAATAACTATTTTAATTTTAAAGAAATGTCATGTTATTAAAATACTGGAAGGAGAGAAGAAATGTTTGTTTCTAGTCGTTTCATTCTAGTATGATATAGGATATTATTATTTAATGCTCATTTGACTTTTGCCACCTACCAAGCAATGATTATTAATTTCCTGGGTTAGATTTGTCCTCCTGAAATTGTGTTTTTCTATGCAAAAGATCTCAGAAGGACAGCCTGGGATGCTGCAGGTCTGTTCATGTGCGCAGCAGCCCTCACTGGCTGGCTGTCATCCCACCCAGCTGCTACCCTGAGGAGACCTCAGAGGAGCTTTTTGCAGAAAACGGTTTCTAGGCCTTTCCTTTTGGGATCTGAGGAAAGCATTTCACTGGGTGCAGAGTTATGTGAGCGAACCTCTGAAGAGTGGCCAGAGGAGAAGACAGACTCTAGAAAGCTGGCATCTCTTCTATGTAATCACCACTTCCTTTTCTTTTGCTTCTCTTTCTGTTGTTCCATTACCTCTGAAATCGTCACACAGAAGGGAGTGTCTTTTCCCACATTGCCTGGCTCTGTGAAGTGGAGTGAGCCTGCTGGCCCGTGCCTGTCTTTGCTGACTGGAGCATGCCTAGGGGCTGTAGCACCATCCACAGAAACTCTGGTCATGTGCTCTGAGCGTTATCCTCCTAGTACCAAAAGTAGTAGGGAAAAATTTGAGAAGTGAATGTGAAACTGTGTTTGAAATACCGCTCCTTTGTTGGCAAGGGAAGCCCCATGTGACTTTGCATGGTTTTGGTTACCATAAAAAGAAATCCCAGTGAAAATGATAACTAGTTGTTCTTCTTTTCATAGGAGAATTGCTGTCATGCTCCACTTATAAACATATGTATTGATTGGTAAAATAGTGGAATTTGATCTTAGCATACCATGAAAGATTCTGAAAAATAAGTAGAATCTATATAATCATAAAGAAGTAATGTAGCTGTAATTAACCACGTTACTATAGATCTTTATGGATCTAAGTAGATCTACATCAAGAACGTTAAACAAAAATTGTGAAATATACATTAGTACATTTGATGATTTGTAGTATGAAGTGCAAACAATTGTTCTAGGTTCAATAATCATGGAATGCAGATTTTCTTCTCTAATATATTTACAAGAATATTTTTGGACCTATGAACATTTTCACATATTTCGATGATAAAATAGAAGCTCAATGATATATGTCATTTTGGGGAAGAATTTTATCACTTAGTGCAAGGATCATTTTTTAAAAAATTAAACTTTGCATCAAATTCTTAAAGCCTTAAGATTTGTACAGTGAGTTCCTTTACCTCAGGCAAGTCTTAGCATTCCCAAATCCTGTCTGAGTTTAAAGAAAAAAATGCACCGTGGGCAGTAATGGATGTAATATGGGGATCATTTTCACTGCAGATTTTTCTTTTCAATTTCCAAAGCAAAGCCGTGATAGACAAGCAGTCCACATTTGTAATGGTTCCTCAGTAGATCAGCAGATTCCCAAGAGACTCCTTGCTCCTCTCCTCTCTCACCTACATTTCTCTATGTGCCTCAGAAATTTCGAGAAGGGGAGTGTTTTATATAGTACAGGGTCTTGTTATGCAGCGTGGACTGGTAGTGCCTCATAGGGATCCTCCTGTCTCAGCCTTCTCATCGCTGGGATTACAAGTGTGTGCCACCATGCCCAGTGTGATAGCTGGCATGGTGGCACAGCATGCAATACCAGTGTTTGAACCCAGGTCCTTGCACTTGCCAGACAGATGCTTAGACTGTCGAGCTATATTCTTGGCCTGAAAAGAAGTGATTTTTATGGGTAGCAGTTAGTTAAAGCCTCCGCAAGGAGGAGAGTGTTGAGGAGAGTAATACATCCTCTAGTATGTTTGGAACCTAGCATCAAAGTTTTGTGTTAAACAAAAATAACCGTCAGCTAGCTTCCTAGCCTTGTAGTGCAGGGAAAACGTTGGTGCTGTGTTTAGAGGAATGTGGGTCGGAGGAGTCACCAGGCTCTCGCAGCTCTGCAGCCATCGGCTCTTCCCAAAGGTCCAGGTCTGAGAAGCAGGGTCTGTGATTTCTGAAAACATGAACATCACTTGCCTAGGAAAGTCGACCTATTTCCCACATCCAGAGGAAGAGATTTTCCTGACAGAAGTTATTTGCATAATTGAGTTACTGTGTTTTTAATAGAGATCCAATTCTGAATCTTGAGAAACCTTCTGGATAATGCAGTGATACCTCAGTTGTCAAACTTGTTTCATTTCAAAGTAGTGTTTGAACACCAAAAAGCTTGAAAACTGAATATTTTTCCCATAAGAAATAATGGAAAACCAAATAATTGGCTCAGAGGCCCCAAGTTACACTTTTAAATTCGTTTTTCCAAGACATTAACTCATTTCTCAATGATTTCTCCTTTAACCATATCATGGTTCTCACAGCCTTGCCCTTGGCGTTCCTGCTGCTGTCAGCAACTTTCTGTGGAGCCAGGGTTGCGATATTCTTTATTCAAAGCAGAAGGGAACAGAGGCACAGTGTCAAATGTTTTCATGCACTCGCAGAAGCACTAGATGTTGTTTGGGTGAGATTGGTGCTCAGACTGAAGCCGCCCCTTTGTATCCATGGAGAGACATAATGTGCAGCTCTCTCAGCCCCTACAGGTTTCCTCAAGTCTAATGTTCAGTTCCACTATGGAGCAAAGTTATCAACACAGGGCAGATTTTTTTTTTTTTTTTTAACTTTGTGGGTAGAGTGGTATAAAGATCAAGCCTGGAGCCATTTACTAACCAAGGTATTAATGTAATTGCTGTTAGAATACAGGATGATTCCATGTTAATCATAGCAGAATTAATTTTTTAAAAATAAAAAGTAGACATGACTATTTCTAGGTAGCCTCCTTGTCCTGAAAGTTAGACACCAACACCATGTTCTAGATAAATTTTGTTCTGACCATTAAATATCTGCTTTTGAGTTTTACATAAGTCATTCCACGTCTTCTACTTCAATATAAAGTGTTGGTTTTGAATTTTATTTGGTAATCTATTGTATGTTATGTCTTTAGTGAGTAAGATTTGTGACTAGTTGTGGTGTGATGGTTCTAATTTATATTTGTCAAACATAAGCCAAGTGTCTGATTTATGAAGGTATTACCTCATAGCTAAATGAAAGCACTGTAGTCTGTTTAATAATTTATTATATTATGGCAGTTCTTTTTGTTACAAAATACTCTCCTCTTAATTCATTTGGAGTTTATGTATTATGCAAAATTACATCTTCTGTGTCAACCAAAGGATGGGGAGTGATATATTTATGATTTGCACTTGTGAAGCTCCTAATTTCACTAAAAATAATGGTTTTCAGACAGCGAAGGAGCACGGTTTGTCATGAGAGCTGCTCGTGTCCTCGCCAGGGGTGGCTGGAGTGATGTATGTGTGTATCTGTGCGGCTATGTGTGTATGTATTGAGCGGGACAGTTGACCCTAACTGCCTTTGTTTTGCACATAGGAAGCGTCAAGACAATCATGCCTATGAGAACTCTCAACCATTCAGGTGATTATTTTGTATTTAAACTGTTGCCCAAGTAGACTTTGTTTTCCATATTTTGGAACAAAACATTTGTTTTGTTTAGACACAGTCTTTTGCCTTCCCCAACAGTCTGTGACATGTTTTGATCCTTCTGTTCTTTCTGTCTGTCTGTCTGTCTGTCTTCCTTCCTTTCTTGCTTGCTTTCTTTTATGAATTGAAGATAGGGTCTATATGGCATGCAGGTCTCACTTTGTAGATAAGACTCACAGTGATTCTCCTATTTTTAGCCTCCCAAACCCTGGGATTATAGGCGTGATCCTTCTATTCTTGATCTAACTGTATTAGTCGCTATTTTTAAGATATAAAACATATCTATGTATTGTATTAATGTTATATAAAATATTTATATTAATATGTTATAAATCCTGTGCTCTATATATCTTTTATACATTGCTATACATTACTATATGTCTTTTATACATTTACCATATTCATGTTTTACATACGTTATACATACATTAATATAATTTTTATGTTGTGTAATGTTATATATAAATATGTAGCTTATATTGAGCTGTAAAATATATCTCCTTACATAATGCTGTTTGAAAATATCTTTTCAATGTAACAGCTATGAAATTTTCTTGGACTAAAAGCCAACTTTTAAATTTATTCATCTTGAGCCTAATAATTTAGAATTGGCTTTGTTGTCTTATTTGATGACTGTTATGACAACGTCTACATTTTCTCTTCCTTCAGGTCACTTTATCTTAGTGAAATTGGCAGTTAAACTTTGCTGTAGTTGATGGGCAGAATTTCTCTTATTCATCACCCCACTTTCAACCCAGTTGAAAATATTCAAATGCCATAAGAAATCGTTGTAGATTTGCACTTCGCTTTTGGATGGACTTTTCAGTGATGGAGAGAACTGTGTTATAACCTGATCCAAGGACATTTCTATCAAATGCCCTTTGACTACAGAGTGGACCTGAACGGCTCCAAAGAGAAGGGACAATCAGCAGGTTTGCAGACGCCATGGAAAATGGGAGCAACTGAGCTTTGGAAAGCAGAGCTTTAGAGACCCTCCATGAAGAGTCTGCATGACTTTCAGGCAAACTAGCACTTAAGACCTTGCCTAAGAAAATGGACACCGGGGACACAGCTCTAGGACAAAAAGCTACCTCAAGGTCTGGAGAAACTGAGAAAGCATCAGGTAGATGGGGGCAGGAGCAATCAGCTGTCGTAAAGATGAGCACTTTTGGCAGTCAGGAAGGACAGCGGCAACCACAAATAGATCCTGAGCAAATCGGAAACCCGGCCTCAGCACAACTGTTTGCTTCTGGGCAGCTGTCCTCACCTGCCGAAGTGGCACAGCCAGTCTCGGAGAAGCAATACCCACTGCACCGTCCAAGTCCCTACTCATGCCAACATTCACTCTCCTTCCCTCAGCACTCGTTGCCACAGGGGGTCATGCACAGCAGCAAGCCACATCAGAGCCTTGATGGTCCTCCCTGGCTATTCCCCGGCCCTTTGCAGCCAGTTGCTTCTGAGGACTTATTTCCTTTTTCTCTCCATGGCCACAGTGGTGGTTATCCTAGGAAAAAGATTTCAGGTCTGAACCCTGCTTACAGCCAATACTCCCAGAAAAGTATCGAACAGGCGGAAGATGCTCACAAGAAAGAGCACAAGCCCAAAAAGCCTGGCAAGTACATATGTCCCTACTGTAGCAGGGCATGTGCCAAACCAAGTGTTCTGAAGAAACACATCAGGTCCCATACTGGTGAGCGGCCGTACCCATGTATACCTTGTGGTTTCTCTTTCAAGACGAAGAGCAATTTGTACAAGCACAGGAAGTCACATGCCCATGCAATTAAGGCAGGATTAGTCCCTTTCACAGAGTCAGCTGTATCTAAATTGGACCTGGAGGCTGGTTTTATTGATGTAGAAACAGAAATACATTCAGATGGTGAACAGAGCACAGATACTGATGAGGAGAGCTCTTTATTTGCTGAGACTTCTGATAAAATGAGCCCTGGCCCGCCCATCCCATTGGATATTGCCAGTAGAGGCAGCTACCATGGGTCTTTGGAAGAATCTTTAGGTGGCCCAATGAAGGTGCCGATTTTGATTATTCCCAAAAGTGGTATTTCTCTACCCAATGACAGCTCTCATTATATTGGCTCTGAGATGCTACCAAATCCATCTTTAAATACTAAGGCTGATGACTCACACACCGTCAAACAGAAACTTGCACTAAGACTGTCAGAGAAAAAAGGACAAGATTCCGAGCCTTCTCTCAATCTTCTCAGTCCGCACAGTAAAGGAAGCACTGATTCAGGTTACTTTTCTCGCTCCGAAAGTGCAGAGCAGCAAATAAGTCCCCCTAACACAAATGCGAAGTCTTATGAGGAAATCATCTTCGGAAAATACTGCCGGCTGAGTCCAAGGAATGCCCTCAGTGTTACGCCCACGGGCCAGGAGCGGGCCACCTTGGGGAGGAAAGGGATCATAGAACCATTACCTCATGTGAACACCAGGTTGGATGTCCAGATGTTTGAGGATCCCGTCTCACAGCTGATCCCCGGCAAGGGAGAAGTGGACCCCAGTCAAACAAGCATGTTGAGGTCCGCTAAGTTCAACAGTGAGTTCAGGCAGCCTCCAACTGTTCCATCATCTGTCAGGAGTGAAGGAAAACTTTATCCAACAAGTTTTCCAGGCAGTAATCCAGTTCTCCTAGAAGCACCTGTAGACTCTTCTCCCCTTATAAGAAGCAACTCAATGCCAACTTCTTCAGCAACGAATTTAAGTATTCCTCCCTCTCTGAGAGGAAGCCACTCATTTGATGAAAGGATGACGGGGTCCGATGACGTGTTCTACCCAGGCACTGTAGGCATGCCCCCTCAGCGAATGCTAAGAAGACAGGCAGCCTTCGAGCTGCCGTCGGTCCAAGAGGGCCACATGGAGGCTGAGCACACCAGCAGGGTGTCCAAGAGTCTCGCCAGCTCATCCTTGAAGGAAAAGAAAGGGATTCCAGGAGAAAGGATTGGCTATGGCTATGATGTCTGCCGGAAGCCCTACAAGAAGTGGGAGGACTCTGAAACACCAAAGCAAAGCTATCGAGACATTTCCTGTTTAAGTTCCCTAAAACATGGAGAATATTTTATGGATCCTGCAGTCCCGTTGCAGGGAGTGCCAACCATGTTTGGAACCACGTGTGAAACCAGAAAACGAAGGAAGGAGAAGAGTGTAGGAGATGAGGAGGACACCCCCATGGTCTGCAGTGGTGGCGTCAGCACCCCCATAAGCATGTTGGCTGCAGATTATGACCCCAAACTGCAGATGCAGGAAGGAGGAAGAAGTGGATTTGCTGTGGCTGGACTTGAGAATACTCATGGTCATGCTGAGCGTTTTGACCCAGGCCGACCCCAGCTTCAATCTGGAAGTCTATCTCTGGGGTCAGAGGAGTCAGCATCCACCACTGATTCTGATAAGATGTCAGACGTGGTGGGTAGGAAACCTCCTGGAAACGTGATTTCTGTGATTCAGCACACAAACTCGCTGAGCCGACCCAATTCATTTGAAAGGTCTGAGTCAGCTGAGCTCATGGCTGGCACACAGGACAAAGCCCCTTCACCCTCTGAGACGTGTGACAGTGAGATTTCGGAAGCCCCGGTGAGCCCAGAGTGGGCTTCTAGTGGAGAAAACGCCGACAGTGGAGGGAAACCAGCTCTGTCCCCACAGGTATCACAGCAGCCGTCTCATGCCCAGCCGCGGCTGGTGCGGCAGCACAACATTCAAGTTCCTGAGATTCGCGTGACGGAGGAGCCTGATAAGCCAGAGAAAGAGAAGGGAGCCCAGAGCAAAGAACCAGAAAAGCCTGTGGAGGAGTTCCAGTGGCCACAGAGAAGCGAAACCCTTTCTCAGCTCCCAGCGGAGAAACTGCCACCCAAAAAGAAGCGCTTACGGCTTGCAGACATGGAGCACTCCTCTGGGGAGTCCAGCTTCGAATCCACGGGCACAGGCCTATCTCGCAGTCCCAGTCAAGAAAGCAACTTGTCCCATAGCTCCAGCTTTTCAATGTCTTTTGAAAGGGAAGAAACCATTAAGCTCACTGCAGCACCTCCTAAGCAGGATGAGTTTGGGAAGCATTCGGAGTTTTTGACTGTCCCGGCCGGCTCCTATTCCCTGTCTGTCCCGGGCCATCACCACCAAAAGGAGATGAGACGCTGTTCTTCTGAGCAGATGCCTTGTCCACAGCCAACAGAAGTTCCAGAAATTCGGAGCAAATCTTTTGACTATGGGAATCTGTCCCACGCTCCCATGGCAGGGGCATCAACCTCAACACTCTCACCATCCCGGGAGAGGAAGAAATGCTTTCTGGTGCGGCAGGCTTCCTTCAGCGGCTCCCCAGAGATCGCCCAGAGTGAGGCTGGTGTGGACCCGAGCGTGAAGCAAGAGCACATGGAACAGCTCCATGCGGGCTTCAGGGCCCCCTGGCTCCACGGCCAGTCCTCTGTGCTTCCGCCTCTGCCGGCAGATGACCCAGGCAAGGCTGGAGTGGGGCCTTGTGCCCCGTTGAATTCAGGGCCCCTCCATCTCGTCCAGCAGCCAGTCATGCACATGGACAGTCAGGAATCTTTGAGAAATCCTTTGATGCAACCAGCATCTTATTTGTCAAGCAAGCACTTATCTGAACAACCACACTTATTTCCACATCAGGAAACAATTCCATTTTCTCCCATCCAGAATGCTTTGTTTCAGTTTCCGTATCCTACTGTCTGTATGGTTCATTTACCAGCCCAGCAGCCTCCCTGGTGGCAGGCACATTTCCCTCATCCATTTGCTCAGCACCCTCAGAAGAGCTACAGCAAACCTTTCCAGGCAGAGATGCATTCTGGCTATCCTTTAGAGCACGCTACAGAACACACTGGAAAGAAATCTGCTGATTATGTACATGCAAAAGAGCAAAGTTACCCATGTTATTCAGGAACATCAGGGCTACACTCAAAGAATCTTCCTCCAAAATTCTCATTAGACCCAAGCAACAAGTTGACTGAAACTCCCTCAGAGCATATTCAAGAAGATTTTGCCTCTGCAGATGCCGGGCCTTTGCAATCACTACCAGGAACAGTGGTTCCTGTTCGGATCCAGACACACGTTCCATCCTATGGAAGTGTCATGTACACAAGCATTTCTCAAATACTTGGGCAGAATAGCCCCGCCATTGTCATATGCAAAGTTGACGAGAATATGACCCAAAAAACATTGGTGACCAGTGCAGCCATGCAAGGGATAGGATTTAACATTGCCCAGGTCCTCGGGCAGCACACAGGCTTGGAAAAATACCCTCTTTGGAAAGTACCTCAGACCTTGCCCCTTGGCTTAGAATCCACCATCCCCTTATGCTTACCATCCACCTCAGACAGTGTTGCCTCCCTTGGAGGCAGCAAACGAATGCTTTCTCCAGCCAGCAGCCTGGAGCTCTTCATGGAAACAAAGCAGCAGAAGCGGGTCAAAGAAGAGAAGATGTACGGGCAGATTGTTGAGGAACTCAGTGCTGTGGAGCTTACCAACTCGGACATTAAGAAAGACCTCTCCCGCCCCCAGAAGCCCCAGTTGGTTCGGCAAGGCTGTGCTTCTGAGCCGAAGGATGGTTCACAGTCAAGGTCATCTTCCTTCTCCTCTCTGTCACCCTCCTCATCTCAAGACCACCCTTCTGTCAGTGGGGCTTCCAGAGAGCCATTCCCACCCAGCAAGGAGATGCTTTCTGGCACCAGGGTGCCCCCTCCAGGGCAGAGGTCCAGTGGGCCTTCTGAAAGCAAGGAGTCCTCAGATGAGTTAGACATCGATGAGACAGCATCAGACATGAGCATGAGTCCTCAGAGTTCTTCACTGCCTGCAGGAGACAGTCAGCTGGAAGAGGATGGCAAGGGCCGAAAGCTGCCCGTGGGCATGCTGGTCCATGTGACCTCCAGCCCCGGCAAAAACAAGGCAAACTCTACTCTTCTTTTCACGGACATGGCAGATTTTCAGCAGATTCTTCAGTTCCCCAGTCTGCGAACAACAACTACTGTGAGTTGGTGCTTCTTGAATTATACAAAACCCAATTTTGTGCAGCAGGCCACCTTCAAATCATCAGTTTATGCTTCATGGTGCATTAGTTCCTGTAACCCAAACCCATCAGGATTGAACACCAAGACCACACTGGCGCTTCTGAGGTCCAAGCAAAAAATCACCGCAGAAATTTATACTCTGGCCGCTATGCATAGGCCCGGAACCGGCAAGCTCACGTCGTCCAGTGCTTGGAAGCAGTTTGCACAGGTAACAGATAGTGTTCTAGAAAGTGCTGTGTGTTGTGGATGTGACTGCTGAGTGCACTGCATGGTGAGGGATAGAAGTTCTGAGGCATGCTAGTAAAATTATGGTCAGAATGGGGGAGTCCACAGCAGCACTGGTCTTACCCACAGGTGGGAAAGCCAGTGATTGTGCTTAGTTCTCAAAGTCTTAGGAAAAGGCCCCCAAAGTATAGCGTCTTCATCCTGGTGCCATGAAATTCTCCCACTAGGACTAATTCAGGCATAAAGGCGTCTCTTCCCTCTGACCATATTAGTAACCTGACAGATCTAGTTTTCTTTTGGTATGAAACATTCTGGAAGGGCTGGCCAAATAGCTCAGCAGATTAAAATACCTGCAAGCAGGCGCAGGGGCTGGGGGTTCGATCCCTGGGCCTGCTATGCTGGCCCCACTCCTGGGATACACTGAGATGTCAGTTGAGACAGGGCATGGTGGTGTACACCTGTAATCCCAGCTCTTGGGAGGCTGTAAACAGGTGGATCACTATGTATCTGATCTAATAGTGAGACCCTAAACACTCTGTAGACCCTTCCTTAAAATGCAAAAAATCAAAACAGCAACAAAAAGCCATTCTGGAGACTGTGAAATAGAGCAGTAGAAACACACACACACACACACACACACACACACACACACACACACAACAGAGAGTGGATTCTGAAAAGGAAGATCAGAAAGGAGGTGCAAAGGGTGTCAGAAATGAAGTTGGCAGATCCTGGCGGGCTGCCTCCCACTGACAGTCCTTTTCCCTAGCATTTGTTTTCTGTGTATCTCTTCCAAAACTTACTTTTCCAAGTTTCCTGTGTGTCTATTTCTACAGGAGTATGAATGCCTGATATGTGAAATTAAATAAAAATATTAACAAAGGGCATTTTATAATTTATGCTAAATTAATTAATGGAATAGAGGATTTAAAAAATCCGCTTTCCCTTCTATTACTTTCTTCCCCTCGATGGCTATTTGCATGATGTCCTTCGTCCAGAGTGTCCTAATCACTACTTTAGGATGAGTCTTCAGTAGTGTCGTATAAAGTTAAAGCTCACGGAGTACATATAGATAGATATTGATACTGTAAAAGCTTTATTCTTTTCTAATTTTGTCACTGATTTTTTTGTAACTAGTCCATGGCCCGGTAGCATGGAGTTTAAGCTAATTTGCAGAGATGGATGGGAGAGTGGGTTTCTTTTTCCTAAAAAAGAAAGCTGGCAAAATAATTTTCTCCTTTCGTCCCACAGATGAAACCGGATGGGTCGTTTTTGTTCGGCGGCAAACTAGAAAGGAAATTAGTGGGAAGTATCTTCAAGGAAAGAGGGAAAGGAGACATTCATGGAGATAAAGATCTTGGATCCAAACAAACTGAGCCAACCCGAATTAAAATCTTTGAAGGAGGGTAAGGAAACATAAATGCAAACGTAAAGCGTACAGCTTCTAAGTCGAACCACATGTTCCTCACTGTCTGCGAGGAGAGAAGAGTATGGTTGGAACAGAGCTTCAGGGAAATTTCTCTCCTGGTCACATTTGGTCACATTTCTGAAGTCTAGCTGGGTAATACAGAGAGAGTTCATGACTTCGCTTTTTAGACTTGATTGGAATGAAAATGCCACTGATGGGTGCGGTTTGGGCCTCTGCCTTAAATTTTCACACCTTTAATTTTATATGAAATCTACTAAATTAGCGGGCTTAAGAGGTTATTTAAGTGTCTTCATTCTTTGGTATTTTCTCGGGGCATCTATCTGTGTTATTAGAGGACCTATTTTTATGCTGTGCTTACAAAAATGAAATCATGAAAACTTATATGTAACCCGAGGAACTAGTTAATTTGTTTTCTTCCTTCCTTCCTTCCTTCCTTCCTTCCTTCCTTCCTTCCTTCCTTCCTTCCTTCCTTCCTTCCTTCCTTCCTTTCTACCTAAACTGCACAGTTGCATGGGATTTCATCGTCCTGTAAATACCCTTCTTCTGGGCCAGGACCCCAAGTACTTACCGACTTGAGCTTTCCTGTCTCCTTTGTCTCCTCTGGCCTATGATAGTTTCTCTGTATCTAAGAATCTATTTAGGGCGGAGTTGTAGCTCAGTGGTGTAGCACCTGCTTGGCAAACAGGAGGCTCCGAGTTCAATTCTTATACAAAAAATAAATAAATAAATAAAAATATAAATAAAATAAGGACTAAGATTTTCTTTTTAAAATGTGAAATTCTGAGCCATTGAAAATCAGATAATGAACTTCAGTCGTTTTGTTCTTTGTATCAGTTTTTAAAAATGCACATATGTATAATGATGTAGTTTGAAGTTTTGGTAAGGCCGTACCTGCAGTCCTGTCCCATGGAAGGCAGAGCTCAGACCTGCCTCTGCTTGTTTGTGTTTTGTGCATTTGTGGTCCTGGGGATTGAACCCAGCACCTTTCCATTAGGCCACATCTTAGCTCCTTCTCCAGCTTTTTCAGACAGTCTCACTAAGTCGCGCAGGCTGGGCTCAAGATTGTGATCTCCTCCTCCTGCTTCCCAGAGTTCTAAGATTCCAGGTGTGTGGCAGCAGACACAGCCCGGACTTACGCTTTCAACTTAAAGCTCTGCAAAGCACATTGACCATGGTTTTGAGATTGACTTATTTTGAATAACGTGAGTTCATTCCAGTTGTACTCAAAGGACAGCGTGATGCTGTTTGTTGGACCATAAGATGTTGAATATTCAGTGAGGTGAGGCGCTGTACCAGTTTCTCGGGTAGTTTCACCAGTCTGGATGTCTTGTGCTTTCACCACTACAACCACAGTCAAAAGAAGACATGAAGCTTGTCTTAGTAGTTTTGGACATCCCTCGTCTTTTAACACAAACAAGAGAAATACAGATTTTATGTTTCCTCAGAAACTGAGAGGTCCCTGGGACTGAATGTCCCCTCTTGGATTCGGCGGCCTTCAGAGCAGGGCACTTGTGCCTCTATGTTTTTGTTTGTTTGTTTTGCAGAACCAGGGATTGAACTCAGGCCCTTGCGCTTGCCAGGCAAGCGTTTATTCTGCTGAGCTATCTCCCCAGTTCCACTTATGCCTCTAGATTAGCATGGCTTTCACTTACTGTACGCTTTGGGGACCTGTCTCTACTAACGAAGGACAGAATCAGAAAAGTGTATGTGAACATTTTGTTGCTATGTTTTGATGGTCCAGAAGAACTGTACCCCTATTGCATTTTCTCCTCGCTTTTGTTCATGTTATGGGCTATGTCCCCATCATTTTTTACTGTGTGAACCAACTTCTGCTGGTGGTGGTCAGGCTCCCCTCCAGATGGATGTTCTCACCTCTTAATCTGTAGGTTGTGAAATGCTTTCTTAAAGTTTGACTAGATTTTTATTTTATTTTCGTGTATTCCGTACAGGGTCCATGGGGTCTCGTTCTGTAAGTCAGACTCGTAGTGATTCTCCTATTTTCAGCCTCCCAAGTGCCGGCATTATAGCCACAGGCCACCATGCCCAGTCTCCATCACCTGCTCAGCACAGCTGTGGATGGGGCTGGAATGAATCCAGGCTGTGGTGCCCTGCCTAAGCAGGCGCTTTAGTCCACTGAGCCATCTGATCAGACCACGCTAGATTTTTAAGTGTATATGTTCCTTATGTTAGCTAATTGATAGGTTTAAAAATTTAAACATATTTTTCTTTATATTTTTTCAAAACCCATCAAATATTTTATCAAGTAGAATCGTGGATCTATAGCATTATAATGTGGTGAAAATTTTATTTGTATGGGGTTTTCTAATACATAACATTGTATTAGAATATAATACTAAGCAGAAGTTTATGGTTTTTCATTCTGAGAGCTAGATAATCTGCTAAGATATTGAAAATAAGTTACATGATTTGAATATAAAATGTGTTTCTCCTCATCTGAAGTGATGGGCTACAGTAAGCATGAAGCATCTTCTCCTGCAAAAAATGGCGTTCTGCAAAAACTGTCTTACTGGGTGTCCCTTGAGGGTTTCTTCTGTGTAGGTCCAGAGAGTAGGGAAGCTGGAAAGGCAAGGGCATGTCCCATCTCTGAGGCTTTGTTCTACTGCATTACAAAAGACAACGTGAGATAAGCTAACAACTACTCATGAAGAATAAGTTAAATTGGAAATTTCTTATAAAAGGAGAAAATTTTGAAGGATCGAAGGACATGCACAATTGATTATTTGTATTTTTCACTCTACTTAACTCGCACCTGAATTGGTAAGGACCAAAAAGTAGCACGTACCAAGATTAGATAGCATCTGGAATGAAGTTAGTACTTCAACAGAGGTGAATTTATTCTTACAAATCCTTCAGTAGATCAGACAGTTGGAGTTGAACTTGTTGTACTTCCATTGGTGTACAGGTAGGACAAATTAGGGAAATTTGCAGTCCTTTTTGATTGTAGAAGGCTATATATCTAATTTTTTTACACAAGTCCATGGTGAATAAGGCATTTGGATGTCACTTTACCTTTGGAAATAATGACCTCCTAAAAAGAAAATCTTGCCATACTGACATTAGACCCATAATTCTAGCCTAGGTAGGATTTAAGAGATAATGATATTAATTGAATTTTTCGGTAGAATCCTACTATACTCTTTGATATATCATATGTCTTTGTATCCTGAACAAAATAAGATGTTAAGGCATTGGACAGGTTTTGTTTCATTGACTATCGAAGGAAATGTCTGAGACTTTGTTCATCTATCCATTTGATTAAACTGCATGACCTCAGATATCCTTTTAAACCTCACTGTGAAATCCTCCTGGAAGCAAATGCAAATTGTATTAAAAATAGAATCTCTAGTTTTCATTATGTAACAGTACCTACAAGAAATGGTTGAAATGTAGACTCCACATTAGCACACATCCCCGGTCCCTGGGAAGAGCAGATCGGATCTGCAGACAGCAGTTGGTGAGCTGAGCTGAGTCTGTGTAAGGCAGAAATTTCTGAAGCACTCTCATGCCAGAACTGTAAAAATAGAGTGGAGACTTGCAAGGAAGAATTCTATTATCAGTTACACTTATTTTAGCAAATGTAGAGGGCTGTTGCACATGGTTCTAATATGTTAGTATGCTTTTTGGCTGTTGCTTGATTGGAAGCAGCACCAGAATCCCAAAGAAGTAAGGCCCAAGTGTGCAGCTCTCTGTGGCCTCGCTAAGTCTGTTAGATCATCTTTATCCTAAGTCTGTCAATCTGCACTGAATAGCATAGCCAACTCCATTTGGAATTCCACATAGAATTACATTTTGTTTGGAGTGTGAATCATTACTTAGTTCTTCCAGGGATTTACTGCACAAATTTCGCAGGCTTTATCGAAATACAGTTGTAGAACTGTTTACAAAAGACACATTTCATATGTATTTTTCCGGTGTTAAATCTCACACACTACTCTATGGAAATTTCCTTCCATCCTGAAGATCGAATAGAGGAGGCCATATATGTCAGCCCCTCATCTTTGAGATTTCACTCTATGTTAAAAGTTGTGTAAAATTATTAAAAATCTGCAAAAGAATAAAAAGTGGATTAAAAAACTTGTCATGCGAGTGATTAGTTTTAGGGTTCGTATTCGACGTGCTAAGAGTATTTGCAAACACAGTGAATGGGCTCTCTCTTGTAAACAGGTATAAATCAAACGAAGATTATGTATATGTCAGAGGACGTGGACGTGGAAAGTATATTTGTGAAGAATGTGGTATTCGCTGTAAGAAGCCAAGCATGCTCAAAAAGCACATACGCACTCACACTGATGTTCGGCCTTATGTATGCAAGTTATGTAACTTTGCCTTCAAAACAAAAGGTATATGTCTGATGTTTTTGTTTTTGAGAGGGAAACTGCTTTTCTTGTGGCTGCTGAGGATTCTGAACACTAAATTGTAGCATCTACAATTAGATGATTTTGTTGGTGAAAATATGACTCTGTGAAACATACTTTCTCCTTTGTGGCAGTGATCGGAGGATGTATATGAGACTGTGAGGCTCCTTTTATGACTAATTAAGAGCTATAGACATAGGGCCAGGCCCCTTGACTCCAAAGGAAGTGGCTAAGAATTGCCTGGGTAGCTATTACTTCATGTTGGAAATGCTATGCGGTCTGGATGCTATTTGCACCGGTATTGAGATTCTGCAGAGACACAATGCACGCATTGGCAATCAAAAAGCAAAGCAGCAGCTTGGAAGAAAACATGTGCCTGTGGTCAGTTTCAAGATTATAAATAATGTAGAGATCCACAGACTCCCAGGTGGGCCCCTCCATCCACAGTTGCATTAATTATGCATAGAAATGTGATAGCTTCTGTTCTGTGTATTTATCAGCACAGAGACAACTTCTTACCCTAGGCCACCACTGTTAATCTCATAGAACAAGGACTAGCCTTGAAATAATATTTCGTTGTTTGAAAAAAAAAATCCTAGATTTAGCAGGTAGATTAAATTGTTTTGTAATTTTTTTGTAAAAAAAATATTTTTTTGCTAAAAACAGGTAGAAAGTCACTTCAGTCATGAAAATGTTCATAAACTCAGTTCTCAAGATGCAGACAATTATAAATTAAGGGTTGACTGTTGTACACAGAAATATGCTTTACATTAGAGCTAATGGATACTGTAGACATCTTTTCACCAACTTTACATCATTTCCAATGGCTTGCCTTTGACTTTGCATATCAAGTAATTGCTCAAATACTCAGATTTATTTCCTATGAAATAAAATATTGTTTGGTCTGGAAATGCATGCCTATTTTCTCTTGCAGTCCCAAATTCAAGATTGTGTTGGTTTGACAGGGTGTAGATGTGTAGCCTCTCCACATACCTGGTTCTTCTTTATTAAAAAGTACTTACATAAGAGATATGTCTCCTTTGAAGCCAGAAAAGGGAGAGGGAGTATTCATTTGCACTTCAAAAGAAACAACATAAGGTCCTGTAAATACCATCCACCTTGGTATAATGAGCCCTTTCATGTAGAACTTTTCTGAGAGATTCTCAAGAGGTAAGAAAATAAAGACTTTGGCTTTGGTATATAGTGGAGTCTCTGGTCAATACAAAAGCTACATCTTGCTTAGCGTATGAATTTGCTGCCAGTATAGTATAGTTGTGTGAAAAACCAGATGAAGAGAAGAGACATTTCTAGATATTAAAAAAAAAAAAAAACATTAATGGGGCCGGGGATAGAGCTCCATGGCACAAGTGCCTGCCTGGCAAGTGCAAGGTCATGAGTTCGAACCCTGGTCCCGCAAAAATAAATAAATAAATAAATAATCAAATTAAATCTGGTTTTAAACCATTATCCTGGAATTCCAGGAGGGATAATTTATGTTTTGTCCTTCATGAAGTTTCTTTGTCTCCCTTTTGGGGAAGGCACAAATATCCAAGAATCTTAGGATGAGCAAATCATGCTGGGAAGCTCCACTAGTCTTTGCCTATAGCTCTAAGACTTATCTTCCCACCTCATGGACCCTACACAGATGTGCTGTCCTCCTAGGACTGTCCCTTCCTGCCCATCCCACTCCCTACTTCTCTTCCGCTCTCCTTGTCCTAATCCACTACTTCCAAAGCTCATGACTTCAGCACAATAAAGCTAGGATTTGCCTACCTTAGACAAAACGTGGAGTGGATGGAGATAAAAATATACGAAAAGAAATACATACTGAAATCTAAATATCGTAATCCTTTGGTATCTTTAGCAAGTTCCTTCTAGGATACCCCTAGACACCCAACCAGAGCATGCTCAAGTCCCTCCTATAAAATTTGTTGCATTTATATAAAACTCAGCTACATTCCTTTGGGTACTTTTTAATCATGTCTAGCTTAATTATAATATGTATTACAGTGTAAATTGTTGTTCTGTTGTACTGTTTAGGGAATAATGACAAGAAAAATTCTGTACCCATTCAATATAGAGATGATTTTGTTATTTAAATATTTTTGATGTTCACATGGTTAATCCCACAGATATGGAGCTCATGGATACAGAGATTGACTGCAAACGGTCTTCCCATGTTTAGCATCCACACCTGTAAACATTTGTGGTGTGCTTGTACCCTGGCAGGTCACATGATTTCCATCAGTGCATAGATAGATATAAAAATTGATATACCTGTAACATTTTGAACTCTTTAAAAATATAGGTCTAATTTTTGATATATAAGAGCAGTGGATGCCTGAAAATATTTCTGTTTAGAGGCATCAGAGTAGCACATAAAAGTCACACTCACGTAAAGAGTAAGTAAAGAGTAATGCAAGGGAAATCATAAATGGCAGCATGCATACCTATGGGTGGCTGGCCAGAGGGGATTAAGGATCAGTGCAGTAGGAGGAGCCTGTACCTCCACTTTGATGAAAACGGCCGTGTTATTATCTTTTTGTAAGTTTATTAGTGCAGCTTAGGTATTCACAATGATCACTCTAATCCCCTCCCATCCCTTCAACCCTTCTTCCTCTCATTTCCAATGATTTGTTTCCATGTTATCCTACTTTCATTGCTTTTCTTCCTTCCCCCCTTTCCCCCTCATCCCATCTTAGTTCCCCTTTCTTTTGAATCATTACTTCCTATTTCACTGTACCTGTTACACACTTTGATCCTTATTTTCACTTTCAGTTTCTCACATCAAAGGAACAGTGAAATATTACACACATGTGTCTGATTTATTTCACTGGAGAACATGGTCTCAAGATACATCTGTTTACATAGAAATACCTTAAGTTTATCCTTCTTTATAGCTGAGTAGTATGCCATTGTATGTTTTTAAAAAAAAAAAAAAAAAAACACATCTTTTTAAAACCATACCTCAGCTGATAGGCATTTGAATTGTT
This sequence comes from Capromys pilorides, assembly GCA_004027915.1. Taxonomy (NCBI): domain Eukaryota; kingdom Metazoa; phylum Chordata; class Mammalia; order Rodentia; family Capromyidae; genus Capromys; species Capromys pilorides. Next base: position 21,250 of record PVKN010004581.1, read on the forward strand.
TCCAAGATCTGGCTATTATAGGGCCAGGGAGATAGCTCATCAGCATAAATGTTTGCCTGGCAAGCAGAAGGTCCTGAGTTCAATCCCTGGTAACAAACAAAAACACCAAGATTTAGCTGTAACAAACTGCGTTAATATAAAGTGGTACACTTTTATTGCTGTGATATGATGGTTTTAATTCTTCCTGGAACCTCCACCGCAGAGCTCACATGAGACCTCTAATACTAGTTTTTTTGAGGAATCTCTACACTGATTTCTACAGTGGTTGCACCAGTCTACACTACCACCAACAGTAGAGAAAAGATCCTTTTCCTCACAGTCTCATCAGCATTTGTTATTAGTTGATTTCTCAATAACTACAGTTCTTTCTGGAGTGAGATCGAATCATAGCATTGTTTTAATTTGCATGTCTCAAATGACTAGTGGTGTTGAACATTTTTTCATATATTTATTTGTTTTTTGTATTTCTTCCTCTGAGAAGTGTGTGTTCATCTCAGATGCCCAGTTTTTGAAAAACTGAAGTACATTTGGCAGTAGAAGAGACCTAGAGTAGCACAGGCAACCATGGCAATAAAAGCAACAGAGGCAGAGCAGGAGGCATCACATCCTTGACTTGAAATTACCCTGCAAAGTCACTGTGATAAAAACTGCATGGTACTGGCAAAAACAAAATAACAGTGCTGGCCAAATAGCTCAGCGGTTAAAGTGCCTGCAAGCAGGCGCAGGAGCTGGGGGTTCGATCTCCGGGCTTGCCATGCCAGCCTCACCCCTCGGGTGCGCTGAGATAGAAATTGAGACAGGGCATGGTGGCACATGCCTGTAATCCCAGCTCTTTGGAGGCTATAAACAGGCGGATCACTACAAGTCTAATCTAGTGGTGAGACCCTACACACTCTTCCCTAAATAAAATAAAACAAAACAACTATAGAAAAAACAGACCTGAGAATCAATGGAACATACTACAATGTGTAGAAACTCTTAGCACACTCAGCCACCTTAACTTTGACAAAGGGGTCAAACATGTTCATTGGAAGAAAGGTAGCCTCTAAAATAAAGGGTTCTGGGAAAAACTGGCTTTCCTCATACTGAAGACTAAACTAGAGCCATGTCTCTCACCAACCTAAGTCTCTCACTAACCTGAAGTCAAAATGGATCAAACATCTAAATATCTAAACAGAAACACTAAACCTACTGCTAGAAAATAGTTAAAACACTTAAAGACATAGGTGTAGACAAAGATTTCATGAACAAAAACTCCAATCCAATCATGTGGGAAATATTACACAGAATCAACAACTGGGATCTCATCCTATTAAAAAGCTGTTGCACAGCAAAAGAAATTATTAATAGAGCAAAAAGCTTTATTTTTAAGACCAGGATTCCTGAAATCTAAATGGAAACTCAGCCTGCTGAATAGTCTGTCCCCCTTGTAAAGGTGCTTAGTTTACTATTAATGTACAAAGCCACACTTGTAGCCTGCGATACTGGGTTAAGGGTGGTTGGATCAGTACTTTCACAATTTCTTGTATTCCATATAGTAATTATATAATTCTACAGATATAAGTACATTTGCACACATTCACACATAGATAGAAAAATAGTTGTGTAAATTGTTAGTATAACATATTCGACATGATAATTTTCCTTTCTCTTAGAATGATAAAGTCTCAAGATAAATAAAAGGGAGTATTATAGTTCCAGGTTTTTAGAAACTACAGTTAGACAGTTTTCTGAGATAGGTCAAGCACATAGATGCTAAATAGTGAGATGAATGCTCCCTAACAGCTAAGAGTTTTTACAGATCTTTGAATTCAGTGACAAGGGTGGCTGTCATATTGGTTTGTGTACTTTTTTGTTCTGACCAGTGGGAATCCTTGGAGTTTATGTCTGATCAATAACAAGGTCTGGGCTCCTTTGGGTGTGTGGAGAATTTTCATTCTGAAATTTCTACTAGCGATGTGAGCCAACTTGTATTGGTGTGTGGGGGGAGTTTTGAGAGTCTGGTGCTTCTGATAAACATTAGACCCCTTCTTAGGCAGACATGCCTGGGATCTTCAGTCTTATTACACTTGAGAAGATGTGACCACATACCTCCACACACCATTAAGATAAAGAATACCTGAGATTGGGACAAAGCTTCAGAAATCAGATTATTCTTAAGCAAAAGGTCAAAGATGAAATAAACCTCTATTACCCAGATTAGTTCATTTTGCATCATACTTTGGAAGATTTGTTACATTTTGATAACCACCTCCACCCCCTGCTGTTTTCTAGGAAACTTAACAAAACATATGAAATCTAAAGCACACATGAAAAAATGCCTGGAGTTGGGAGTCTCAATGACGTCAGTGGATGACACAGAAACTGAGGAAACAGGTAAATTGCAACTTAATTGACTGTGGTAGAAAAGTTTGACAGTTTGAGGAAACTCATTACATTTTATTTCATTGAATGTTCAATATAGAAAGCAAATAAGATACTTTGAATTGCCTGAAACATAAAAGCATTTCAGTTGTAACTTTAGGGGGAAAAAGGCCATAGAGTAAAAACTTCTACCTAGAACCATGAAGGACATATAATTGCTCTTGATTTTATGGTAGTAATTTAAGTGTTATAAGAATTTTTTTAAAAAATTTGATTGCTACAGGGTCTCATTACATAGTTCAAACCATAGTGATCTTCCTGTTTTTCAGCCTCCCCAGCTCTGGGATTACAGGTGTGCACCACTATACCCAGACTGTGTGGCCACCCTGGGGGTGGGGCTGACATAGCATGTGGTGCCGGCGATCAAACCAAGGTCCCTGCACTTGCCTAAGCTTGCCTAAGCAGGTGCTTTAGTCCGCTGAGTTATCTCACCAGCCCTAAGTGTTATGAGAATTTTGAGGAATTTTAAAAGCATTTTTTAAGGTGTCGCTATTCCTATCAAGAGGAAATACAGTAAAAAAGTTTATGTCTGAACCTGGAGATACAGGCTGTTGTTTTTCTTTACCCTCTAGTAGCAGTAGCATCAAGATTATTCACACTAATTTCTAAAGGGTTTTCTGTGAGTCGTATGATGTCTTGAGACATAAAGCCTGACTGTGACATCCCTATTTTGGGCTGAGGATGCCACCCAGTAGATACACAAAGAGATCAGGACTTGTGCATGGCTGAGTGGCAGGCGTTGAGAGGCATAACTTTCCTGGGGCCAGAGGGTTAAAGGAAGCATTTGCTAGGCGATAGAGCCTCAGCAGGCTCCTAACCTTGACTTCAGGGTCTGATGGCTGTGATCTTTGTTGACCCATTACAGAAAATATGGAAGATTTGCACAAAACAGCTGAAAAGCATAGCATGTCCAGTATTTCCACCGATCACCAGTTCTCAGATGCTGAGGAATCAGATGGTGAGGACGGAGATGAGAATGATGATGAAGATGAAGAGGACGATGACTTTGATGACCAGGGAGATTTGACCCCGAAAACAAGGTCAAGAAGCACCAGCCCTCAGCCGCCTCGGTTCTCTTCTTTGCCGGTGAACGTGGGTGCCATCCCCCACGGGGTCCCTTCAGACAGTGCCCTGGGACACTCCTCATTGATCAGCTACTTGGTTACTTTACCAAGCATTCAGGTTACTCAGCTCCTGACGCCCAGCGACTCCTGTGAAGAGACCCCGAGGACAGAATACCAGAGGCTGTTCCAGAGCAAAAGTACGGACTCGGAACCAGACAAGGACAGACTAGACATACCTAGTGGCATGGATGAGGAGGGCATGCTGCTGTCTTCAGAGCCAAGCTCCTCCCCAAGGGACTTCTCCCCCTCAAGCCACCATTCCTCTCCAGGATATGATTCATCACCCTGTCGAGATAATTCACCAAAGAGGTATCTGATACCCAAAAGAGATCTGTCACCCAGAAGACATTTGTCACCTCGGAGAGATCTGTCACCCATGAGACATCTGTCACCCAGAAAGGAAGCTGCACTCAGAAGAGAGATGTCCCAAAGAGATGTTTCACCTAGAAGGCACTTGTCCCCAAGGAGGCCATTGTCTCCTGGGAAGGACATCACTGCACGAAGAGACCTATCTCCAAGAAGAGAGAAAAGATACATGACCACCATCCGAACGCCATCTCCCAGAAGGGCTTTATATCCTAACCCACCGTTTTCCATGGGGCAGTATTTGCAAGCAGAGCCAATTGTACTGGGGCCTCCTGTAAGTATAGCTTCCTTCTCTTCCTGCTATGTAAGTTGCAGCACTTTGGAGCCTCCCAGAATCATGCTGGTGGCACTCACTGTCACATGGCCCTCACTCACAAGGAGGTGCTCCTCTCGCACGCTCCTGATAGCGGTGTGGCTGTGACATTGCTCCAGTGGCATTGCTGCCTCAGAGCTGCAGCACATGCCCAGTTGACAGGTGAGGCTTCTGAAGACTCAAAGCTCCACTATTAACTCAGGTCAACACCTTTGTGTGAACAAAAAAGGTGAAGTGTGTCGAGTGTCATACTGCATAGACCCTGATGGGGACGGTGACACATGCTCTTCACCTGTTAAGACTGATTCCATACTTTCTTTAGTTTTGTTTTGACTTTTTAAAAGTCTTTTGTTTATTTGGTACAGGGTCTCACTATGCAGCTTGGACTCATAGTGATACTCCTGTCTCAGCCTCCTTAATGCTGGGATGATAGGCGTGTGCCACCACATCCGGTTTCAGTGGCCAGCACTCAACACAGCTTGCAGTGCCAGGGATTGAACTGGGGTCTTTGCACTTGCCAGGCAGGTGCTTAGACCGCTGAGCTATTGACTGAATACACATGCAGGACTCGAGGGAGCGGCAAGCAGACAGTAGCACACTACTGAGAGAAAGCGGATCCCAAGAGAATGGGAAGGCAGGGAAGCTGAGGGAGAGGGTGCAAGGCTCCTACCACCCACCGGCATCCTAACTGGAAATAGCTTGGGATGCACCGTGGACTGCATTTACACATCCGGTTCAGTGGAATCTGTAGCAAAGACCCTTTTTTGCCTCACTCCATGGCCCAGAATCAGTGTAGGATGCCAAACAGTGAACGGGCTGGTGCACCAGGGCAGACAGAGGCAGGGCGTCTCCCGAACCGGCTTTGAGTGTGTCTCCCATGTCAGTCACCAGTCTTCATTTTGTCGTCTTTGCTCTGGCACTGTCCTGTGACCTGGCATTGTGCTCCGTGAGCATCGGACCCACAGCCAGCTCCTAGCTCCATCTTATCCCGGCTCATACCCTTCTCCACCCCAGAAGGGGTCGGATCCCTCTCCAGCCTTCTTCCCTAAAGCATAAACTCCTGTTGTCAGTTTTAAACTTTATGAGAGCTCCTCCTTGGATTCCACTTCCTTTCCCCAAGCCCCTCTTTTCACAGGCTTGACTGTAGGAGTCCTATAAAGACATGCACAGCAATTCAGGGTCAGTTATTTGCCCCACTAATAAACAATCAAGCTATCAAGAAGACATGTGTGTCTGCAGGTTTTTGCGTAGTAGGAAAGAAGGGTCTTCTGCAGTTTACTAAGCATTGCAGCAGAGACAGAGAGGCCTGAATCCCTCACATTGCCGGTGGCAGGTCTGGGGTGATGTCACAGGCTTTTTCTAATGGAGACCGGTGATACTTTCAGAGTGTTGGAGCAGCTTCATCCTGGCATCCTTGCTGTCCTGTGCCAGCACTGGTTAGGCGGGTTCCCTGTGGTCTGTGGGATGTGAGACATACTCAGTGCACTGCAGTCGGAGAGAGAAAGCCCTCAGTGCCAAGTGCTGCTAGAAAAGGAAATATAGCGGCCCACAGTCAGCCTGGGAGAGGGATTCAAGGCCCAAATGGAAAGGATTCGTCTAACTATGGAATATGTGAATTAGAAAGTTGTTGGAGAAAAGTGATTGCCTTAGTTGCTGAGTTTGTAGTATTTTTTTTAACCTTTTAGTATTTCTGTGTTTTGTTTCATGTTGTTTTTAATATATCACCTCATCTGAATAGTGTGATATGAAACTCAGCTCATCTGTAGAGTGACATAAAAAATACCGCTTTATCCGTTGAATAGTTGTTAAACTTTATCATGGATGAAGCGTTTGAACTGTGACCCCATTTAATTCTTTATTTGATTTTAGTTTTAGGGAAGGGTCTTCAGGCTATTCAGGGTCCCACTACTAGGTGAGACTTGTAGTGATCCACCTGTGTACAGCCACCCAGGAGCTGGGATTACAGGCTCGTGCCACCATACCCAGTCTCACTTGCCTTCTCAGTGCCCCCTGGAGGTGGGGCTGGCACGGCAGGCCCTGGGATTGAATCCCCAGCTCCTGTGCCTGCTTGAAGGCACTTTAATCCACTGAGCTCTTTGGCTGGCCCTAATTCTTTTTTTAATTAATGTTATTGGTGCACTGTAGATATACATGATAATCACATTCATCATAGGGAATTATACCTGTATGGAATATGTCATGATTCTTTTTTTCCACAGTCCCCTCCTCTTCCTTAGGCCACCTTCCCTTCCTTATTTACAAAAGCTTTGTTTCTACTTTTTCCTTTAGTTCTCCCCACTCCCATTTATTCCCCTTCCCATTTGAACATTTTCTTTCTTTTCCCCAGTATCTATTATATATCTTGGTCCTTATTTCCCCTTTTTTATTTCTCACACCAGAGAAACAATGCAACATTGAAACACATATGTGCAGTCTCTTTCACTTGAGAGAGTATGGTCTCAGGGGCCACCCATTTGCCTAGAAATTCCTCAAGTTTGTCCTTCTTTATGGCAGAATCGTAGTCCATTGCATAAAAACAGCAGCTGCCTTTATGAGGAAACAAACCAGAAATCTTCCATCAAACAGGGACAGTGGGCCCCAGCACTTCCTGTTCATGCTGCCTCGATACCTGTCTGAAGGGGCAGGGCAAGATTCCTATCTTTCTGTGTCATGTGAACAGTATGTTGAGGTCTGAGCAAGCCAGACCCAACTGTGCTCTGCAGGGTGTTTCTTCTGCTTGCTGTCATAGCTGAAGATTTCTCCCTCTCTAATAATGCATGCAAATACCAAATTGGAATAACACTAAAATAATCCTTTTTGATAGAAATCCGATGGCAGTACTCTTGTTTTCTGCCTAACATTCCTGGAGCATCCATGAGGTGGTGGGTGTGCTGTGAAGGCCTGTGGAGCCCAGTGTGCATACTGATTGTCTGCTTAGTCAGGATTCACAGCCATGGTGGGCAGGTTTAGAGGAGAGGTGTGTCCTGAGCACTCCTCCCACACTGCCATTTCTGCCCTGAAGTCCTCTGGTTAGTTTTAATTTTAAGACAGATAAACAGGATTAAAAGAGAAGATTCCTTAACTCATTCATTCAGAAATTTTTTTTGAGTACCTCCACATAGCTTAAGGCTAAGGGTGAAATAGTATTGTAGTTTCTGCCCTTATCTTTTTCTTTTAAACTCTGTGTACCTGTTTTTCCTTTTTCATTGTGAAAGTTGTAGTAGATTCTTACCACAAAGAGAAAGAAAGGAAGACACGTCTATGTGTAGACTAAACATTGTGCATATGAAACACTCCCCATTCAGTCTCTCCTTTGACATCTGTGTTGTCTTGGGATGTCACTTCCCTGCTGGGCTACTGTCCTTAAGGGTGTGACATCTGCACAGGTGGGCTGTATAGAATTTTGTGCTTGCAAGAACATCGTGCCTTTTAGCTGTAAGGAATGCAGTAGGTTGTCAGGACAGGTTTCAGATCAAGGCCACTTGTTCCCTGCAGTCCCCAGCCAGTGACCGAGCTCAGACTGGTCTACCTCTTCCTGTGTGCCTCAGCCTGCAGCTCTTCCACTCCCTGCTTCCCCCAAGGAAGCCTTAATTCCCCTACCTCCTTCTCGGGCTTCCAGAATACCTTATAGACACCCTATAAAAAGATAGATGAGGAAATACATGTCATGCGGGGGATACATCTCTGTAGATGTATGTAGCATATGTATACAAGATGTATGCATATAGGCTTAGCATGATCTACAGCTGAATTGAGCATTCAGTTTTCCATTGCAAATCTTGCTAAAATTTAAGTAATATTAGAGTTTGACCACCACATTACGTTAAGACTTAAATTATAGAACAAGAGGATTGGCTAATGGAGTAAAAGCAAAAGAGGAGAAAACTTATGTTGAGTCCAATTGGAGGTTAGGAGAGGAGGAAGCAGGATGTACGGGCATGACTGGTGCGTGAGGAGAGGTAGAAGTAGCTACAGGGTGCAAATTCTACTTCTATACTTACACTATTTTGATGGCATCCTCTCATTTCTTGTCAAGGAACGTCTGAATTCGAAAACTTTATTAACAAAATTTTACTGAATTTACAACATAACATATTAAATGTGTTCTGGCTTTAAAGGAAATTTCTTCACTGCCTTGCTCAGCCTGGAGTCGGGAATCTTAAGTCACTACCTGGTGACTTCTGCCTACCCCTTCTGTGGTTTCCGCACAATCCACATTGTGATGAGGTGGTTGCCATGGATATCACAAAGTAGCAGCCAAAAGTAAAATGGAAAAATTATCAAGCCACATTTCGTTTTTAACTTCAAATCTGTGATAACTATGATTAAAAGAACCTATATTCATTGTCTTCCTAGATTGTTACTGTAGGTGTTAGAGTTCTTCCACCTTAACTGCTGTTTGATGAAGGAGGATACAAAGAGTTTGTGTGTGTGTGCAGCATTGTTTTTTTTTTGAAATGATTCTTGTGCTATAGAATCACCACCTTTCCTAGCTTATGAGGTCCTGGTTGATTACAGAGTCGGTGATTACACTATTTTACCTGCACTTCTAGAATAAACCATTTGTTTCCAGCTTGAATAAGATTTAGCCCAGAGCAGGGCAAATGCCAAGTGTAGCTCAGAGACGCAGAGATAATATATAATTTAGGGTTTCTGAGCCGGCCTGATAATCTGAATAGAGCTAGATATGTTCTTATGTTATAGAGCAGACCTTCCACTTTAGAACTGAAGCATTTCTGGAACACTGATTTTCCCCCTCTCCACTGAATTGCTGCTCTGCTTGACTGGTTTGTATCTGTCTTACATTCTTAAAATAAGAAACAGTGGAATCCCTTTTAAATGCTAACCCATTAATCCAGTGGAGAGGGAGAAAAATCAGTGTTCCAATTCATTTCAAAAATGCTTCAGTTCTAAAGTGTGAGATCTGCTCTATACCATAAGAATACATCCAGGTCTATTCAGATTGTGAGGCTGGCTCAGAAACCCTAAATTATATATTATCTCTGCGTCTCTGAGCTGCACTTGGCATTTGCCCTGCTCTGGGATAAATCTTATTCAAGCTAGAAATAAATGATTTATTCCAATGAAGCACAGTAGTTAAAATCTGATCATTTCTTTAAAACTTCATAGTTGGACAATGTAAGTCATGTTTTGCTATGTAAACAAGTATAGAAAATAAATTATTTGTTTTCAGGATGGAGACCATGAAATCTGGAATCCTGGCCTCCAGTTTTAAGTATCCTTAATTCATTAATTCCCAAGAGGCTATTTAAATGAAAATAATGATATCAACTGAAAAATTAGGTTGGGATTATCTTTGGCTGTGTTGAACCTGAATTGTTAGCTCTTTGAAATACTTCATCTCAACAGCTACTCTGATGGATAGTTTCCTTACAGCAGCCATCACTGCTCTCAGAAGTGATGGTCCCGATATGTGATTTGGTGAAGAAACTGGTCTTGGGTCTGGCACGTTTCCTTCTTGACCAGGAAGATGCCACTTGCACCAACATCCTACAAACAAGGAGCCAGTCTGGGGCTCACCACCATCTTGCGGTTCTTTTTTCTGTGGAATACTTTTGTTCAAACCAAATTTTGGTGTATTTTTACTGCAAGTATACCCATCAACCATTAAGAAAAAAATCTTAAAAGTCAATACAATATAGGGCCAGTGAGACTCAGCGGTCTAAAGCGCCTGCCTAGGAAAGCTTAGGCAACTGCAGGGACCACGGTTTGATGCCTGGCACCACATACTGCAGCAGCTCCACCCCCCCAGGGCAGGCTGAGCCAGCCATAATATTAAAAAAAAATAGTATAACATATAAATAAATGTTTTTTACATTTTATTTATTTGTTTAAAACTCTTCCAACTAGGGTTTATTAGTGGTTTGGTGTTTTTTATTTTTATTTTTTTGTTAACCCATTCTGGTGATTATTCATTATCTTCTTTTTGCTGTCTCTTACGTGGAAAACAGGACAGAAACATGTTTCTTTACCATATGAAAAATGCACTGAATGGTTTATCACCTTGTTGCTTAGAAATCAAAGTAATTTTTCATAGGCCATCACCTTCATTCGAGGATTAGAAATGACAGCTGAGGAATTGCTTTTGTTTTGAGACAGGGAAGGTGGATGAAAGATTCAGTTGTAAATCCTGCCTAGGTGCGATCAGCTGCGTGTGCACACGTGTGTGCATGCGAGTGTGCAATTGACATAGGAGTAGAGAGTGGTGGGTTCTGAACTTTGTGCTCTTTGTTTTCCTTTGCAGAACTTAAGGAGAGGATTACCTCAGGTTCCTTATTTCAGTCTCTACGGAGACCTAGAAGGTGCTTATGGACATCAAGGCTCCAGCCTTTTCCCTGAGGGTCCTAATGACCATGTCTTCAGTCATCTTCCACTCCACTCTCAGCAACAAGTGCGAGCTCCTATCCCCATGGTGCCAGTTGGTGGGATCCAAATGGTTCACTCTGTGCCGCCGGCCCTTTCCGGCTTACCTCCTCCACCCACATCGCCTCTGAGGGTGGAGAGCTCTGCGGAGAAGAAAGGGGCCCCCAGGGAGTCCTTTGGGAAGGATCCCTATGCTTCTCCAAGTCAGCATGAGAAACAAGCGCTCCACATTCTGCAGTCATCTGGTCTACCTAGCACTCCTTCCTCCCCTCGGCTCTTGATGAAACAGAGCACTTCCGAAGACAGCCTCAATGCAACAGAGAGGGAACAGGAGGAGAACATACAGACTTGCACAAAAGCCATTGCCTCTCTTCGGATTGCCACAGAAGAGGCAGCTCTGCTTGGAGCCGATCAGCCAGCACGGGGGCAGGAGCCCCCCACAAAACCCTTGGAAAGTGCACATGTTAGCATTAGACACTTTAGTGGGTCTGAGCCAGCTCAGCCCTGTACCTCAGCTGCCCACCCTGACTTGCATGATGGTGAAAAGGACAATTTTGGTACAGCACAGACTGCATCAGCTCTCTCCACATTTTACAGTAAGAGTCACGTGGATGAGAAACAGTTAGACTTTCCCAGCAGCAAGGAAGCATCTTTAAGCACAGAGGAAAGCAACGAGTCTTCATTGGAGAAGAGTCAACTACATTGATCTGAGATGCATGGAGACGTTCATTTCCACATTGCCCCCCTTTTTCTTTTCGTTTTTCTAGAAATAGAGGTAATCATGTTTATAGTATGCCTGTCCTAAGTTACGGTAGTTTGCTGTTATATATACTTTTGTTATTTCAAAGGAATTAGGTAAATTAACAAGTCATCATGAGCCTGACCAAAACAAAAATTTGAAATTAACCTATTGGGTCTGGTACTTTTAAAATTGTACAGATGTTTGTGCCTTTTCTTTACTTTGCTTATATTCTTATAAGCATTTTTTAGCAGTAATCTGTACATATTTTAGAATTTGTGTATCTGCTTTGTAATAAATGTAATTTCTTTCCTTTTTTGGACACTTGGATCTAAATGATGTAAAGCAAAACAGCATCAATATATATGTGAGGTTGCACTAAAACATATTTTTATATGACAAAAACTGAACAGCTTTTATGTACAGCTCTGATTCTGTAATACTAATATTTATTTACTTTGTTTCATAAATTGTACATTTTTTCTTAATGTTGTGGATTGATTTTCTATGTGAAGCATGGGATTTACTGTT